>JAWQFJ010033827.1:50000-67500 GCA_034096865.1 Theodoxus fluviatilis
AATGACAAAGTGGTTGCCGCTGTCAATGTATCCGGAAAAGGACAAGATCAGCGTCTGAATGACCCACATCGTGCTGTCCAAGAAAAAGATTCAACTTCCCTGGATACTTTCTTGATGATTTTCAAGCAGGCAAAGTCAGGGCAGGGAGCATCACGGATAAAATGCTTTACTCATGATACCAGGAAGGCTTTGGTTCAAACCATGGAAGGTCTGAAAGCTGTTTGCCACTATCTGCTCACTTCTGCCAGATTTGACTATGTTGTTTTGAGAGAAATTCAAAGTGACAGACTCGAAGGTGAATTTGGAGTCTATCGACAGACAACCGGGGCAAACTGCTTCATGACATCTAGAGATGTGTTTTCTGCAAGCCAAAAACGACTCGCCAAACATGCAGCTTCTTTTCTGGAGTCTATTGATGTCGAGTCTGCTCCAAAAGAGCACACCTGCCTAGGTATTAGTGTTGACTTTGAGGATGCAGCCTACATGGAGATCTGCACAGCACAAGTGACACTGACAGCAAGTGAGGAGAGCAGTGCAGCTTATGTTGCAGGCTGGCTGGAAAGCAAGTGTGAAGAGGAGCTTGGTTTCACGGACGAAGAGCCCCTTGTCACCAGTGAGGCCAAGGAGTTCATACACCAAGTGTCTAGAGGCAAGTTTAAGACACCACATTCCTGCACATATGAACTTGTGAGGATTGGACTTTCTTTTGTGAAAAAGGCTCGTCATCGGGCATGCTGCCGTAAGAGACTCACTGGCATCTTGTGCACATTGGCCAGTTTCAATGACATAGACATTACTTGTGATAGGCTCTTCAGGCATCTCTCCAATGTGCTACTTCATGGACTTCAGAATCTGGAACGAGACCACGAGAAGGATGCAGTTCTCCTCCAGACTTCAGTGAAGAGAGCTAGAATGATCTGATCCCAGCGAAAGGGTAGGCCTCAGCTTTTTAAAATATTCTTTCCTGTATTTGTCAACATATCTTTCGCAATTAGAACTAAAATTAACGTTGTATTGCTTTTCAGAGGACAAATAAGTTAATCAACTCTACAATTATGTTGATGTTCTGAACGTTTTTGCGTCTCTTGAATATTAGCCTTTTTACTGCTCAACAATCTCCCCCCACCCTTTTTTAAATCTCTATTTTATTTCCTTTCTTATGATATCCATTGGTGCCTCTTTTATTTATTTAAGTCCTTTACTTGAATGATGATTTGAAAACATAGTATAGTTTAAATAATAATAATATAGTTTAAAAACAACACATAAAAAGGGCCAAGTAGTCTTACCTCTTCTTGTTCCAAACTCTCATCATTTGGGTTCTAAATGTAAAAAAAAATAATCTCAATACCCATAAAATAACATATTTATGTTCACTCTATATCTTCCTTAACAGAATTATGGACACAAGCAACAAAATACAAACATTTCTGGCAGTAGGAAGTCATACAAGTGAACAAAGCAATGGCCTCTGAGATCAGAGGCCTGAATTTTGATCTGCATGTCCTGAGAGAAGTAGTCCTTGGTATCTACCTATACCTGCCATTCCTTTGATCGCACACTCATGGATGCTTATTTACACATTAAGAAAGTCAAAACAATGAAGAAAATAAGCATATAAAATTAGCTATGTAATATTTACATATGGTTGTAAAATGCCATAAAATGAGTGATGAATGTATTACTAGCAAGGTTTGGGTCGCTGGCCTGAATATCTCAACCCAGTTGTTCAGTTGTAGCGGATGCAGCCGGAGTCAATGCTTATTGGCAACTAAAGGCCTTACTTTTCTTCGGCATCCACGCCACGGCCTTGGGATTTCAGTGGTACTTGCGCTAGCAAACGCACCCAGTATGAAATGATAGAAGCATTTCAATATAATGCAGAAATTTGCTTCGAAACATAATTTAAATAGATGTGATACAATAGAATACAATATGAATCACACAGAAATAATTCTATAACTAAAGCTTTCAGTCAATTAAGCCGCAATGGCAGATAGTCGACGTACACCATTAACAATTCGTTGCGTGAACTACTTGTAATGATTATAGTATATTTCAATAAAGATGACAGACATAAATGACGTTTGAAAGTGTTATTGATTATTGGCTCAAATGTTGGTAGTTGAAAATTTGAAGAATGATTGACGCCTTTGCCTGGATGACAGGAAATGATGCTGTAACATTAATAATGAGGTGGGTAGATTTATGCGATATTTAGTGGGTGAAATAGTCATGGAAAGGATGAAAGTTTTTTTCCATCAAAATCGTCAAATGGACAGATCCAAACGCACATAGACAGATGAAGAGAAGACAAAAAAATTGCCGCTTCATCAAACAATTCTTCATCCTTAATGACCAAGAGTGAGCTGTGCAATGAATGTATAAGTGGTCAACATAGCATCGACTAGGAGAGACGCATACTCGAGGAATGGATAGAGGAGTTTTCAAAAATATTAAACGTAAAGGTTCTGAAGGTTCCGAATATACCTACAATAAAACGCAGATCTTTAGTTCTACACAGCGTCTGGTCTTCAGTTTGTGTTTTCATGCTAAAGCATTCACAAGCTGGAATGTGCTCTCAAGCAGGCCAGAAAGGCGAGGTTCAGAGTCGTCGTAGGGAAGCTGTGTCAGTCCTCACGGATGCTTCGTCTTCTCTCGGACTCTCGGGGGTGGGAATGAGGGGTAGGAGATAGGGGAATGGGGTATAGAAGGGGGTTTAAAGAGAGCAAAAGTCATAAACCAACCCCGTAGTCAGTGCACTACCATTAAACAATCATCAAAACTACACTCTGCAGGCGTCCCGAGTCAAAAGGTCTGCTGTTTATTCTCATGGTGTTTGGGTAGTTAGGCCCAAAGGAGATTCACATTCCTCAAATAGCTGTTTTGGCAGTTCAGGGCTCCTAGTGGAGAAGAGCCGGAATTTCAAAATGAAGAGAGTGGCATATGGACTTCTGGGGAAGAAGAGAGCATAATACAGCGCTTGTCGTGAACGGCATTAGATGCTTGGAATGGTCCTCGGCTGATGTAGTGGAGGAGACCCATGAAGCTCAACATCTAGAATTCAAAATGAAAGCAGGCACCCGGAGACGCCTGCCGTGCATGCATACCGTTCATTGACACGTGCGGCGTCTCTGCCACTCACGCAATGCTTCCATAAGTGGGTGAGGAAGAAACAGAGGCAGACGACTTGTGGCGACGCCTCGCCATGAGAGCCTCTGTCAGATTGTCCCAGAAAAATGGCAGACAGCGATCGTCCTGAGGGTACTCCACGAAGGCCCCAGCTTGGATGTAGTACAGTACTTGGCGGGAAAGCGAGCGTGCTTGCACGGGGTCGTACAGCAGGATCAGCACCAGGTCCCTCCCAGTGTGGAGACTCTCCTGAATGGCCATCTGCAGCCCGTAGTCCAGAAAGCTGTTTTTGAAAAAGCTTTTGGAGATAATGAATAGGGTGCGCCGGCTGGACTGAATGGCTTCGACTGTGCTCTTGAGAAGGAGCTTCCCAGCGTCCAGACCATAGCTGGGAAGGAGGAGGATGCCTTCTTTCTGCAGCCTCTGCACCATCTCCCGGACAAACCCAAAGTCGTCGTCGTCGTGCAGTACGAAAGCGTCATACTCGAAGGTCTCGAGTCCTTCGTACTCGCAGTCATGGCGGGGACCGCGAGCTGTGTAATACAAATATCTCAGTTTCCATCGGAATCTGTGAGTTATGAACCCGACAGAAACGCCCAGGACTACGAACACGATGGAAAAGCACCCAAGAGCAAGAGAGAGGTAATTGTTACAAGAGGCACGGATAGCGTCCAGATTGCTCCACAAGTCGCCAGTTGTTCCGTTGGGGAAGAGACAAAAATAATCTTGCCTGTCCGATAGTATCACGCTAGTGCTATTCATCCAAGTCAGGAACACAAGATTGCCTGGCTCACACGAACAAACGATTGGATTGAGACTTAAGTTCAATTGAACTTGTGAATTCCTATCTTCACCGATCCTATCCAGAGCATGACAAAAGTAAGGTGGTAGCAAGTTCAGATTATTTTTAGATAAGTCCACGAGAGAAAGATTTTTCATGTGGCTTATATCGACCGTAAAAGTTTCAAAAACTAGTTTATTGTAAGAGGCATTCAATACTTCCAAAGAATCTAATCCTACAAGCGCCGTTTCATTAAGGCTGTACAAACCGTTGTTCGAAATGTCAAGCACTTTCAAAGATGTCAGATTTTCAAACAACCGTTGCTCAGTTTTTTCAGAAGTTAGTCCTCTTAAAAGATTATGACCCAGATACAAGTACTCGAGTGAGGGGAAATTTTGAAAAACCACTTTGTCCATCCAGGATGCCAAGTTGTTTGACATGATTAAAGTCTTCAGATTTTGCAGTCCGTAAACGGGGCCAGTCCATACGCTGAACAGATTGTAGGAAAGATCCAGTTCTTCAAGATTGTTGGCAGACATGTTTACTTCAGTTATGTCAAAGTACAATACGTTCCATCGAAAACTCACGGTTCTCAGACTGGGAGGGAGAGGAACAGAAAAAGGCTCCACAATATCGTCGCCTAACTTGGAACGATACTCGAAGTAGCCGTCTTGTCTAGGAAGCGCCATGGTGCCACTGCCATTCACGAAGGGCAAATAGGGACATGGATCATCCCACGTGTTGTTCTCCATGTCTACGTTGTCAATGCGTGGTAGGTGATGCGTCCTGCCTGCCTGGCTCAAGTCAATTGACGTTAGATTGCCAAGCTCACCAAAGTCAAGCATGTAAGACCCGAAGGTAAAGCTATTAAAGCGAGCGCTCACCACCTTTATAGATTTTGGCACAAGGGTCAGAGCACCGCTCTCGATAATTTCAATGTTGTTGCCGTCTATGTGGACCTCTTCCAGTTCTGTGTTTTGCAGGAACTGCAGGTGACACTTCATAATCTTGACGCAGGTTGCAAACCTGTGGTGAATGTAGTTCAACTTCAAAATCTTGATCTTCGAGTGCTGCAAACCATACGAGGCGACGGTCACACTTTTGAAGCCGAGGTTCCGATTTTCGGTCAGATCAAGGGTGTCTATCCGACGAAGGGGCTCGAAGGCAAGGGGCTCGATGTACCGCACATGGCACGCAACCAGCTCCAGAACGCGCAGCTGCGGAACATTCTGGAATGTTTCATTGTAAAGAGTAGGGATTTTGCAGGTGCCGTGGTGGCCACTGAAAGACAAACGGCTGAGGTTTTTAAGCGTGGAGAAGTTGTTTCCCAGAATCAGCAGACCGACGGCGTCCAAATGGAGCTCTTGGAGGGAATGAAGGGATGCAAGAGCCGCCTCCGGATACGCCAGCATTTTAGCAGTCACGTCCACATTTCCATCCAGAGTCAGCAGATTAAGACTTGACGTCATGGGCTCAAAGACTTGGGTGGTCAGAGCGGTCACGTTGAGCTTGTTCTGCCGCAGATGCAGTTCGCGAAGGTTTCCCAGTCCCTCGAAGGCGGATTCGTTCAGAACAGCTATCGAATTGTTGGTGAAGTTGAGGCTCATCAAACTGCTAAAATTTGCAAATGCTCGCGCCGGGATCTCACTCAAACTGTTGTTGGCGAAGTCGATGAGCACTGCGTCGACAGGAAGGTTGTTGGGAATCCGAGTGAAGCCTCGGTTGCTGCAGTTGACATACCCGTTGCTGACTGAACACGGGAGTGGCTGGAACAGGGCGTCTGAAGACTTGAACTGGGAAACGTACAGCCGGCTGCCATGGCTTTCCTCCGCACCAAAGACTGGGGCCAGACAAAGAATTGCTATGGCGACCAACATGACGTCACTTCTGGAAAATAATGGGTGCACTACGTGAGACAATAATAACAAACAAACGAACTCCCCCCCCCCCCCCCTAAAAAAAGAGAGTAAAACTTGGGAGCACTTGGAGATTGCAAACCTCCACAAATCACAGCTGAATGTCGCAAGCAGTGACCATAGCAGACGACATCCAACCAAAGATACTACACATGCGAGCACACACACACACGCACGCGCGCGCGTGCGCACGCACGCACACACACATACACACAAACATACACACACATGTACACACATTTACACACACATACGCATACACACACACATACATTCAGATAGACACGCACATAATCATACAAAGGCACTCATGAACGCGCGTATGCACGCATACAAACACCCTGTTTCTTGCACGGGCACGTACACGCCCCTACGCGCGCGATCGACTCACGCACGCGCGCGCATGCATGCACACGTGCGTTCGAGCAAAGCACAAGCACGCACATGCTATAGGCCCTACACGCAGACGCAAGCTCACGTGTGCACCCGTGCGCGCGCGCACTCGCACGCAAAACACACTCACACACACACACACACACACACACACACACAAGTGATTCTCATTAAACTATTTGCAATTGAGTTATATCACAAATCTAAAGGAACCAAGTTATCTGAACATGCGGCAATATTCATTCAAAGACAGTACGAGATGAGCTCTGCGGTAGAACGAGACTTGTCAGTTGCTATCTGGATAAAACGGGAACTACATGACAGTACACGTAGCAAACACTTTTCTTTGCCGTGTTTCTGTGTGAGGACTAGATACATGCATGTGTAGTAATGTTCTCCAGATCGAGTGGTTTAAGGCTTTTGGTGACCCGGTTGTTCTTGCGCTTGGATTGGGCCCGATGTTTCAGAGTGATCTGAATGCACGGTTTGATCTGCATGAACTGACCCTGTCGCGACGTACCCCGGGGGCCTCCTTTGCTGCTTTTGGCCGCCCCTGGCCGAGCCACTGGGGAAGGCCCTGAAAGTGAAAGCCCAGCAGCCAGGATCTCCAGCTGATGAGGTGTGCATCGAGGGGCTCCGGCGTGTTTTTTTGCTTATTTGGCAAATATTGTCAACAAAGTCGCAGTCATCTAGCGTCTTCGGACCTTCGAGTTTCAAAGGTTCCCTGAGTAAAGCAAACGCTAAGAAAATAACGTAAACGTCAGAATGTTTCAAAATCATCAGGCAGTTTATTCATTATCATCGTTCTTGAAAAGAATATCCTGCTGGTGGTTGCAGAACTGAATCCTAAAACGATCCTACGGTTGCAAAACTGTCCCAGGTTGCCGAAGCGTTTTCCTTCTTAAGAATCAATATCCAGGAAAGCACACCGTCTCCTCTGTGATAATTAGTGCAAGGAATCAGTGCATGACGATCCTTCCAACCAGGAAAGCACGAGAAGTGGTTGAAAAGGAATGATAGGCAGACGACTTAAACTCGTGGCTGCAAACCATGGTTACATGACAGCACGAATTACTCATGTTCTCTTCAGTCGAGGAAGTCAGACGGAGAAGGAAGACAGACCGCGTAAGAACAGAAGCAATCCTAACACTGCAAAACGCTATCAGTTTCCACATGGACAACAATTCCCTTCCTTGATGTTAGAATCTGGGAAAACCTACCGTCTTTTTTCCGGGGAAAATCAGTGTAATGAAATAATGGATATACGTTTACAGTCAGGAGAGATTGAGAAATAGTAGAAAAAGAATAATGAACAGGAAGCTTGAGCGCTGTCTGTAAAATACTATTCCTCCGTTTCATGATGTAATGTATTGCTCATATTCCTTTCCGTGGGGGACGTAAGGAGAAGAACGAAGTAGAGCCAAATATGAAGGCGCAAAACAACACGGAGACCAGGTGAAGCTGGAGAAAAAGACGAAGGAAAACATCATGAGATACTCGTTTTCTGCATTCATTCGATAACGTCATTCTCATTATCCGAAATAAATATCTAATCCGTGTTGCAGCATGGTAAAAGCGAAAAATAATCGTTTCCACGTTGAACATTTTTGCTCTTTTCGTGAAATACGCAATTGTCATTCCAATCTATATTTTTTATTGATGCGCTCACGGTGTTCATCAAGGTCCGGTGGGCTGGCCACAATGGTATAAGGAAAAAAGTATTACCCATGGAAAATGTCTTCTAAAGCGTAAACACTCAATTACGACCCTTATCGAGCTGCCGATTTTCAGCGCAATCCACTTCAGTGAGCTCATATATGAGAGCTGACGTCATGGAAGGAAAATTACCTTTGAAAACCCTCGCTCTTCCTTACTCGCAAGCATGTTTACGAGCTTCACCATGACAAGTAATGAAAAAGACACAAAATCGACCACGCGATGTGAAATCGAGGGGTTAAAAAGTACGAAAATGGGACAAAAGGTTCGCCCAAAATGGATGTTAAGGTTGGCAGTGATTGCATTTGTACATTTTAATCTCACGACTGCGTGAGTGCTCACAGTTTCAGTGCTCACCTCTCAAACGCAGATGAAACTTGTACGATTACCGTAATTTAAAACTCAACATCAACACAGCTTCTGTTGGCTGCTGATGTGCGATTGTGGATAAAGTCTAGTAGAAACTGCCAGTCAGATAATTGTTGTTGCAGAGCTACACAACCAGCACGTGTCGATAACTGAATGGAAGTGTTGAAATCTGCACGGAAAGGGCATTACAAAATCACTTCAAGTGTGACGGCATGACATCACGGGAAGTCCATGAGTTGAGTTGTGGCACTTCGCATATTACACTCTATTTCTTACACTTGTCTTGTCATGGAACTTAGGTCTTGTAGCACAATTACATCACTAAGTATATTGGACCGCCACTCTAGATCATATATATGTCTGCCTTATCTTTACTTACACATGATCATGCCACATTTTCTTCCGTTACATCACCGACAGCTTACTGTGATAGGATGGACGTTCTAAATTTATGGTATCTCTCTACGTTGCTGCACTTTCACTAAGAAAAAAGATCGATCCTTGTTACGCGTTGATATCACAGAAGACACTCTGGATGGACCGACGACGGCAGAAGAAAGCATAACTAGTGCAGCTCGTGTTGAAGTGTTCCAGCGCAGATTGCAGTCAGGAATGACAACTCTGTGTGCTATTCTGGAGATGATGACTGACAACTATGTATTTATTATAGCAATAGAAAATTCGACCACGGGGCACAGGACACACCCATCACAGTGACTATCGAAATGGACGATTCTTAGCGAATGCCAGTCTCAAGCAAACTGAACTGAAGGCATGGGTTCTACGCCAATATGCTCAATGGACTGAATTTGAAGTTATAAATTGATACACAAATAGCGATTAAGTTCAAATCAACCAGAGTGTTATCATACATAAGCAATCCTGCTAAATCAACAGGTCACTTTCTCAGTATGCACCAGGATACAAAGATGGGGATACTCTTTTCTCGTGTATAACAACTCTTGGATCAGGTTTTCTTATAGCCTTGCGATGAGGAGAAAGTGTCCGTGGCGTGCGGTACGATTTTTGTACTGCCCCTTCATTGGAGGGCATACCATTGCATCGAGCCCACCACTATCTTCAACAGACAAGGACACCTTGCTACCCAGTAGCTCGTTTTCAACCACACAACGCCTTTACAGACCCCTTTTATAGAAGAAAACAAGGAAGGAAAAAGCGAAAACGCAACCGTCAGTCAGCATAGATGTTCTGAACCGGAAAAGAATGTACATTACAAAACTGGAAAGCCGTCTCTAAGTGGGACTTTACAATTTTCATTGAGATAGTGATAGTTTGTAAAGTAACACATTGACTCTTATAAAAGACAAATTCTTTTCAGTCCCAGGGTTGGTGTAGACAGATATTTTTAATTCGATCTACAAAGCAGGTCCAAACATTACGAAACAATAAAAAATCCAGTTTTCTATTCTTTCCAGCGGGCACAACATTTCAAACTTCTCCGCAACGTCTACAACGCTAGATGCACTTGGTCTATCGTTGCATTTCTAATCCCAAGCTCTGTTGTGACGGAGAAGTAAATGCTGGCTATAACAGTGTGAGAGACTCCAGGGACGCAATTTTCCGCTCTAGCGGCCTGCGACAATTTCACATTCGCATTCTCTCAATTGGGTTTTTAAGTGCCAGTGAGAGTGCAACTATGTGTGTGCTTGTGCATTAGTGTATGTTTGTGTTCATGGATCCAGTCTTCTGTCCATCATTCGACTGTAACGCAGTCGGCAATGCTATCGCGGCATCTCCTTCACGTTGTAAATTATCACATGCCGGCAACAGAAACAACCCAACGTTTTCGCCTGCCACAGCTCCTTTGGGTAGGGGCTAAGATTGGACCATCTGAACACAGAGATAGAATGTAGTCTCAGCCCACTCTGTGAACCCGAGTCAGTAGGGGCTAGAATGGTCTCAGCCGCGCGAATGAGAATAGACTCACCGCGCCTCCCCACGAAGTTCGTCACTGATGACTGACCAGGGAAATCGTAACTTGACTGTATCGAACCATCTCGAGTGATTTTCTTGAATAACGTAGCCTATAATGGCTGATGGGCCGTGAAACTCCATTCATTCATTCATTCATTCATTCATTCATTCATTCATTCATTCATTCATTCATTCATTCATTCATTCATTCATTCATTCATTCATTCATTCATTCATTCATTCATTCATTCAATTAGGAAACGGAGCAATAGGAAGAACAGGAGCAGTAGGAGGAGCAGGCACAGTAGAATCAGCAGGTGCAGTAGGGAGAGCAGAAGAAGTAGGAACAGCAGTAGGAGCAGCAGGAACATCTGGAGGAGGAATAAGGACAGCAGTGTGAGCGGCAGGAACAGCAGTGGGAGCAGCAGCAGGAACAGCAGTGGGAGCGGCGAAAACAGCAGTGGGAGCAACAGTAGGAGCAGTAAGAACAGCAGGAGGAGCAGTAAAGACAGCAGTGGGAGCAGTAAAACAGCAGAGGGAGCAACAGTAGGAGCAGTAAGAACAGCAGGAGGAGCAGTAAAGACAGCAGTGGGAGCAGTAAAACAGCAGTAGGAGCAGTAAAACAGCAGTGGGAGCAACAGCAGGAGCAGTAAGAACAGCAGGAGGAGCAGTAAGAACAGCAGTGGGAGCAACCGTAGGAGCAGTAAGAACAGCAGGAGGAGCAGTAAGAACAGCAGGAGGAGCAGTAGCAGTGGGAGCAACAGTAGGAGCAGTAAGAACAGCAGGAGGAGCAGTAAGAACAGCAGGAGGAGCAGTAGCAGTGGGAGCAACAGTAGGAGCAGTAAGAACAGCAGGAGGAGCAGTAAGAACAGCAGGAGGAGCAGTAGCAGTGGGAGCAACAGTAGGAGCAGTAAGAACAGCAGGAGGAGCAGTAAGAACAGCAGGAGGAGCAGTAGCAGTGGGAGCAACAGTAGGAGCAGTAAGAACAGCAGGAGGAGCAGTAAGAACAGCAGGAGGAGCAGTAGCAGTGGGAGCAACAGTAGGAGCAGTAAGAACAGCAGGAGGAGCAGTAAGAACAGCAGGAGGAGCAGTAGCAGTGGGAGCAACAGTAGGAGCAGTAAGAACAGCAGGAGGAGCAGTAAGAACAGCAGGAGGAGCAGTAAAGGCAGCAGTGGGAGCAGTAAAACAGCAGTGGAAGCAATAGTAGGAGCAGTAAGAACAGCAGGAGGAGCAGTAAGAACAGCAGTAGGATCAGTAAATACAGCAGTGGGAGCAGCAGTAGGAGAAGTAAGAACAGCAGGAGGAGCAGTAAGAACAGCAGTGGGAGCAGCAGTAGGAGCAGTAAGAACAGCAGGAGGAGCAGTAAGAACAGCAGTGGGAGCAGCAGTAGGAGCAGTAAGAACAGCAGGAGGAGCAGTAAAAACAGCAGTGGGAGCAGCAGTGGGAGCAGCAGTGGAAGCAGCAGTGGGAGCAGCAGGAGGAGCAGCAGGAGGAGCAGTAAGAACAGCAGGAGGAGCAGTAAAAACAGCAGTGGGAGCAGCAGTAAAAACAGCAGTGGGAGCAGCAGTGGAAGCAGCAGTGGGAGCAGCAGGAGGAGCAGCAGGAGGAGCAGTAGGAGGAGCAGCAGCAGGAGCAGTAGGAGGAGCTGTAAAACAGCAGTAGGAGCAGCAGGAGGAGCAGCAGGAGGAGCAGCAGGAGGAGCAGCAGGAGGAGCAGCAGGAGGAGCAGCAGGAGGAGCAGCAGGAGGAGCAGCAGGAGGAGCAGCAGGAGGAGCAGCAGGAGGAGCAGCAGGAGGAGCAGCAGGAGGAGCAGCAGGAGGAGCAGCAGGAGGAGCAGCAGTGGGAGCAGCAGGAGGAGCAGCAGGAGGAGCAGCAGGAGGAGCTGTAAAACAGCAGTAGGAGCAGCAGGAGGAGCAATAGGAACAGCAGTGGGAACAGCAGGAACAGCAGCAGGAACAGCAAGATGAGCAGTAGGAACAGCAGTGGGAACAGCAGAAACAGCAGCAGGAACAGCAAGAGGAGCAGTAGGAACAGCAGGAGGAGCAGTAGGAACAGCAGTAAGAACAGCAGTGGAAGCAGCAGAAAGAGCAGCAGGAGGAGCAGGAGGAGCAGCAGTAGGAGCAGCAGGAGGAGCATTAAGAACAGCAGTGGGAGCATTAGTAGGAGCAGCGGTAGCAGCAGTAGGAACAGCAGGAGGAGCAGCAGGAACAGCAGGAGAAGCAGCAGGAACAGCAGGACAAGCAGCAGGAACAGCAGTGTGAGCAGCAGTAGGAGCAGCAAGAACAGCAGGAAAAGCAGTAAGAACAGCAGGAAAAGCAGTAAGAACAGCAGTGTAACCAGGAGGAACAGCAGGAGGAGCAGTAAGAACAGCAGCGGGAGCAGCAGGAACAGCAGTGGGAGCAGCAGGAACAGCAGTGGGAGCAGCAGGAACAGCAGGAGGAGCAGTGGGAGCGGCAGGAACAGCAGGAGGAGCAGCAGGAACAGCAGTGGGCGCAGCAGGAACAGCAGTAGAAGCAATAAGAACAGCAGGAGGAGCAGCAGTGGGAGCAGCAGGAGGAGCAGCAAACAGCAGGAGCAGCAGTAAGAACAGCAGGAGCAGCAGTAAGAACAGCAGGAGCAGCAGTAAGAACAGCAGGAGGAGCTATAAGACATAGCAGTGGGAACAGCAGTATGAGCAGCAGGAACAACAGTAGGAGTAATGAAACAGCAGGAGAAGCAGCAGGAACAGCAGGAGGAGCAATAAGAACAGCAGTGGGAGCGTTGTTACAGGGATGCACAAAACTAGATACAAACGGTCCCGGGTGAAATACAAGGCTTTTAATCCAACATTTAAAGTATCATTTCCCGTAAACAGAGGTAGAAAAGAAAAAAATGAACCACTGGTAAAATGTTTCACAAGCTCATCAAAGAGGTAAAAAAAAGTTACATTACATAAGGCTTAAATATACATCTCCTCCCTACAACAAAAATCATAGGGGACACATACACACACACACACACACACACACACACACACACACACACACACACACACACACACACACACACACACACACACACACACACACACACACACACACACACACACACACACCACAACGGGGTAATGAAAACACGTTAAAACCTCGGTCAGCCTTCTTACAAGTAAACCTTTAAAACATAGGTCAGCCCTCGACAAGTTAAAATGCTATCGAGCTGCCCGGGCCCGTATTCACAACGGCGATTTATCTTTTTAACACTCGATTTATCCCCTAAGCCCGGGTAATCTTGATCGGTTAAATAAGGTACGCTCGTCAGAGGATCCTAGGTTGCGCTTTGCTATATATACTGGTTTCCAGCCAAGGGGGAGCGGAACAAGCAGTTGAAATCCTCTGAGTTTAGAGATAAATCAAGGTTAACTCAATGACGACGCACCGCATCATATGATGCGGTGAGGTGAGCAACGGTTGACGACGCACCGCATCATATGATGCGGTGCGTATGTAAATTTCTTGTGCGTGTTGTAAGGGGCTCTTAACCAGTCGAGGTAGTCTAGTTCTCTTATAAGATAGTGAGGAACATTGTAGATCATCTGTGTCTCTGAATTTGAAGAGGATAAGGCACTGCCAGACTTTGTTTACACATGTGGCAAGAGGCGCTTTCAAGGCTAAATCACAATGGCGTCGCGCCAGGACGATGAGGATGTTGTTGAAATCGCTGTGAAAGAAGCATCAGATGAGAAGGACGATGTGATCCATTTTTCCGAAGATGAAAAAGATGCAGTTTTAGAGGAGCAGATCATAGGTATAGTGCACGAACTGCTGACAGAAGAAGAGGAATCGAAAACTGATCCGTACACGCTGTCGGCTTAGAGTCGGCCTCACTCCACTCCTCCAGTCGAACTAAATACAGGCACGCCAGACGGTACCCTTCTTTGTTGCAATACTATATTCAAAATAAAATTAACGAGAGAATGACATTGATCTACAAGAATAGAGGAGACAAAGAGCGTTCTAATGATGGCAAAAGTTTTTCCATTGCTTGATTAGTATTTTTTCAGCAATTTCTGTAAAAATGCCCAGAAACATGCGTCTCCAGTCAACACGAGCTAAAAATAGTGCCGTCTTCAATGAGTTAAAATAAATCGCCGTTAAATCGCCGTTGTGAATATGGGCCCAAGGCCCGTATCCAGAACGGCGATTAATCTTTTTAACACTCGATTTATCCCCTAACCCCGGGTTATCTTGATCGGTTAGATAAGGTACGCTCGTCAGAAGATCCTAGGTTGCGCTTTGCTATAATTATATACTGGTTTCCAGCCAAGGGAGAGCGGAACAGACATTTGGACTCGTCTGAGTTTAGAGATAAATCGAGGTTAACTAACTCGCCGTTCTTGTAAAAATCGCACCACCTTTCACCAACGCTGCCCTCTCTGCTCTCTGGTTTTCTCTGTACACTTCTCAGCCACCTCAGATAAAACATTTCACCTCAATTTCTGCTCACCACTTCCGTCTGCATGCCATTTCCACTGAGAGTGAACACCGCTCTGCGGTCAAGAGTCCAAAGTAGTGAGTTTCGACTCAGTCCCCCATACGAGGAAATTCGTGCAGACTGTAACCCCAAACAAGGGCAAATACCTCTCTCTCCCCGAAACACGCGCCACGGTGAGACTGTTCACGGCGAGACTCTCTTTGTACCGAAACGTAAGACACACCACCAGTCGGGAGGCCAGCCACCCTCCGGGTAAGATACTTTACAAAAATGAATCATCGTCCATAACAAACAAGCGCTTGGAGCAGCAGGAGCAGCAGGAGTGTGAGCAGCAGGAACAGCAGTAGGAACAGCAGGAGGAGCAGCAGTGTGAGCAGCAGGAACAGCAGTAGGAACAGCAGGAGGAGCAGGAGGAGCAGCAGGAACAGCAGGAGGAGCAACAGGAACAGCAGGAGGAGCAGTAAGAACAGCAGTGTGAGCAGCAGGAACAGCAGTAGGAACAGGAGTAGACAGCAGCAGCAGGTTTAGGAACAGTAGAGTGGGAGTAATGAACATGATGGAGAGATGGGATGAAGGAACAGCTGGATCAAGCCCGAGTCAGTGAGTGCAGGGTTGAGATGTAAAAGAGTTGCAAAAATGAAGGCCAAGAGGCACTCGCTGGCAATACGAAAGTAAGAGAAGCAAACGATCTGTGCAAAGCCACCTGACAGACTCAACGTTTCTGAGTCATTACTTCACACTCAAAACTGATTTGTCCCATGTCTGAATGGCTAGCACTCTGCTACCAGACAATGGAATATGCATTTCAAATATATTTATAAGATCGCAGCTGCTTTCGTGTCTCTGTGCATGAGAAACCGTTTTCCCCTTCAAAATCACGTAGCACAATGACTCCACGTCTAAATAATTGTTCTCGTGTAATCAGAGCTTAGACATAACGCACTTATTAGTGCTTTCAGAAGAAGGCCAAGTAAACTTACCGCATCCTGCAGACAAGACAAGGCAGAGATCCGATGGGAAGTCGGGGTCTGGCACGAGCAAGCTGGCGCCAAGTGACGGAACAAGACTGGCCGGCTCACCGTCAGGTTACTTCCTGTTGTATACCCACTTCGCTCCCTGCAACTCGACCTAGATTCACACGAGCGAGGAAGTAGCGGCGTTTACGTTCCTTTTGAGGGGAGGGCTCGTCTAAATATAAATCTGAAATTTTCCACTACTTGCCGAGTGATGAAGTTCATCTCTTTGCTTTGATCTGCCTTCTGTAAGACGTTTTATCATCATCATCATCATCATCATCATCATCATCATCATCATCATCATCATCATCATCATCATCATCATCGTCATCGTCATCGGTCATCGTCCACCGTCACTGTCACCGTCACCGTCACCACCACCACCGCCGCCACCACATTGCTCTATTCCGAAAAGACCGCTCAATGCGCACGGATAAAAACATAAATAAAATGCTTGTTCACATTATATGTATGTATGTTTTCGGTTTTCTTTTTGAGTCACTCGGAGAAGTGCGCTTTCTCAAGGAATCCAGTAGAGAATTGCACACAGCAGGGCCGGCAACTCGCCTGATGTGCGCGGCCGCAGAAGGGACTGCGCTGCATAGCGAAGAGATCTGACAGGATGGCACTCTAGGGCGATATCTTGCAGATATGAAGGAGCGGTGGAGTGGTGGAAGCAAGAGCGAAAACGTCCAACTTGAATCTGACTCTTTCTCGCACCGGAAGCCAGTGGAGAGCCGTGAGGACCGGGACGATGTGGTGTGTTGTCTTTCTCTTTGAAACCACTCTGGCCGCTACATTCCTCTGGTTTGTGTGTGTGAATGTTGTGTGTGTGCATGTCTGTGTGTGTGAATTTTGTGTGTGTGCATGTCTGTGTGTGTGAATGTTGTGTGTGTGCGTGTGTGTGTGTATGAATGTTGTGTGTGTGCATGTCTGTGTGTATGAATGTGTGTGTGTGAATGTTGTGTGTGTGCATGTCTGTGTGTGTGAATGTTGTGTGTGTGCATGTCTGTGTGTGTGAATGTTGTGTGTGTGCGTGTGTGTGTGTATGAATGTTGTGTGTGTGCATGTCTGTGTGTATGAATGTGTGTGTGTGAATGTTGTGTGTGTGCATGTCTGTGTGTGTGAATGTTGTGTGTGTGCATGTCTGTGTGTGTGAATGTTGTGTGTGTGCATGTCTGTGTGTATGAATGTTGTGTGTGTGCATGTCTGTGTGTATGAATGTGTGTGTCTGCGTGTGTGTGCGTGTGTGTGTGTGTGTGTGTGTGTGTGTGCGTGTGTGTATGTGTGTGTGTGAGTGTGTGTGTGTGTGTGTGTGGAGAGGTGAGTGGGTGTGAGAGTATGTGTGCATGAGTGCGTTCGTGCGTGTATGCCTGCGTGTGTGTGTATGTGTGTTTGTGTGCGTAGGTGAGCATGTGTGTGTGAGCACGTGTGCATGCATGCATGCGTGTGTGTGTGAGCATGAGTGCAAGCTTGCGTGCGTTCGTGTGTGTGTGTGTGTGTGTGTGTGCGTGCGTGCGTGCGTGCGTGCATGTGTGAGTGTGCGCGTGCATGTGCGTGTGTGTGTGTGTGCGTGTTCGCACGCGTGAACCTGCGTGCGTGTGTACGTATGTAATTATAACGCCGCGCGCGTTTGATTCCTCCACTCCCTACCTCGGTGCACGGACAGAAAATGAGAGAAAAAGCCACGGGACAAAATCTTCAAATTTACATGGAAAAAGTAACACACAAGTAAAGTTGCAAGAAAACAGGAAAAAAAGTCGCGGGAAAAAG
>JAWQFJ010033827.1:72500-79429 GCA_034096865.1 Theodoxus fluviatilis
ACGACGTTTATTGGCGCTGCTGAAATGGTCGAAGTCGGAAACATTCGGAACGTCATTTAGCTTAAGATTACACCTGAATCACGCGCACCGTTAAGGTGCATGGAGTACAGTACCGCCGAGCAAGACGTTTGTCACAAAACGCAGATATATTAACGCGGCCGGATCTTAGCATAACTCCCCGGGCGTGCCAAGTCAGTCAACGGTCGCGTTTTATAAAACCAGACTACAAATAGACTACAGGGAGGTGACTCCCATATCATTTCCGGCAGCGGAGACGGCTTTGCACGGGGGAAAACTTTTTTGAACTCTATATTATGTGTTAAACTACACAAATGCACCAAAAACACAAAAACTCGTAAAGAAACTAATGCGTCGTTTGTCGGGATATATTCCATGCAAAGAACAGGTGCAGGAGCGGTAAATCGCATAAAGAAAAAGCCGAGCAGATAACTCTGCGATGACTTCCGGAGTAACTTTTGGCCGGTGTCACGAAATGAGTTTTCTGCTGCGATGAGATTTCTGATGGGCTCAGTGCGCATGCGCAGATTTCTGACGGGCTCACTGCGCATGCGCAAACATGCGACACAGTTTCCGCCGCGATGAGATTTCTTCATTCTTCTAACGATTTCTTTTTGTCATGGACCCCCAACGCATGGCAAAGTTTTCAGAAAGAATGACTAGACTCAAGGACTTTCTGAAGACCAAAAAGCACGCACCGGAATCATCAAAAAGTCAACAAAGGAAGATTTTGAATCAGTCCACAGAGTCCGTCAGAAATTTCATCGCAGCATGCGCACTGAGTCCGTCAGAAATCTCATCGCAGCAGAAAACTCATTTCGTCACACCGGGAGTAACTTTTGGCTGCTACAGGCAGGCAGCGTCTGTGCTTGGCACGGAGCGGCAACTCAAGACATCTCATGCACACGCAGCTCGTCTGCAACAAAAATCGCAATCGTCAGCAAATGCAAGCAAATGAAATTGATAGTTAAAGAACGATCATTATGAAAACAAAATTATGCTAACTGTATGTCATGTTTTACTGGAAAACTTGGTTGTGTGAGGCGAAGGAGAGCGACAACAAAGAAATCTTCGTTTCGGGAAGAAGACGAAGATTCAGTCGAAACGTATCGTTGCTCGCTAACTCTCTCTCTCTCTCTCTCTCTCTCTCTCTCTCTCTCTCTCTCTCTCTCTCTCTCTCTCTCTCTCTCTCTCTCTCTCTCTCTCTCTCTCTCTCTCTCTCTCTCTCTCTCTCTCTCTCTCTCTCTCTCTCTCTCTCTCTCTCTCAAATTCATTTGTAACTAACTATTATACGCCCACGTGAGAGCTTCCAAAATCGCACAAATACGTGACAAAGTTGTCTCCCCCTTGACCACAAGCCACACGCGGCAGCGTCAGGAGTTACCTCCCTTAGGTCAACAAGCCGCAAACCTCTCGCCTATGCTCGGGTTTGGGCCGCCAACACAGCAAAACCAAGCAAAAAATTAATGCGAAGATTTTCATAGCTGGCATTTGTCTCGTGCAAGTATTTTCAGCTGTTGTCAGACTACTGAAGGACTCCTGTGTTGCTAAACACAACGTGGAAGATTGGCAGAATGCGTAGAAATGAAAAGGCAAGCTCGAGTGGGGAGTTTTGCCAACGCGAGAGAGAGAGAGAGAGAGAGAGAGAGAGAGAGAGAGAGAGAGAGAGAGAGAGAGAGAGAGAGAGAGAGAGAGAGCGGGGGGGGGGGGGGGGGATTGTAACTGCAAAATGGTCCATTCTGGCGCATTATAATCATGATCATTACCACTTTCAGGCAGCAGATTTTGTTACTGAAGAAAAATTTTTTTTTTAATTTTTTTATTTTTTTTATTTTTTATTTTTTATTTTTCTGTTGGGGGGGGTTTCCCGAAACCCCTCCCCCTCGTCCGCCCCTGATCGATGCACTCACAAAGATCTGCAATAAGATCTGGCAGACGGGAGTTTGGCCAACCTCGTGGACACAGTCCCTAGTGATTACATTGCTCAAGAAAGGAAACCTGCAAATGTGCCAGAACTACCGCACAATCAGCCTCATCAGCCATCCCAGCAAGGTCATGCTGAAAGTACTGCTGAACAGATTAAAACCTCAGGCAGAGAAAATCATTGCTGAAGAGCAGGCAGGTTTCAGACCAGGTAGGATCGAGCACCACCGAACAGATCTTCAATCTGAGAGTCCTGTGTGAGAAACATCTACAACACCAACAAGATCTGTACCATGTCTTTATAGACTTTAAGAAAGCATTTGGCAGAGACTGGCATGCTGCGCTGTGGGCCTCTGTGGCGAGACAACGTTTTTCACATCTTCTGTTTTATTATTATTATTATCATGTGTCAGAGAGTGCATATAAGCCAGTGTTGTAGAATGTTCAGGGCGTCCTGACATTTATTTTTATAAGAGCAGAATCCACGGAGATGCGGGCGCCCTGCTTATGTTAGGTATTTTCATGGTGGTGGCCATATTCATAGGAAAGAAGAGAGTGAAATGGGAGAGGAAAGAAGCCTCAGCCGGCCACTGAACTGACGAGAGAAAACCCACTTGCCAGTGGTTTAACGAAGGTGGTGGACTGCCTGCCTGCCTGCCTGCCTGCCTGCTTGCCTGATTGTCTGAAGCCAGACGGCCTGTCCCGCAGGAAAACCGACTCCTCTACCGAAACGACGAAGGAAGAACAAGTCCCCTCCACCTCCCCCTCTTCCCCTGTCTTACCCCAGTGTAGCACGCGCTAGGCGTGGGGGTTAAGCCCGTGCAAGAACTGCGCAGCGTTTTCATCAAGAGGTCAGATAAGTACATTTGTTTTACTCGGCTCAGTGGCAGACGTTATTTTCCATGTTTGTTTTTTTCTCCTTGCAAGTTTTGTCCTGAATACTGAATTACTGATCAACTATTATTGCATTTGATACATTTTGTGGCGCTTGCCGCCCATTCCCCTTTCTAGGGTGATTGCTGTTGAGTAATTAAACAATCCATTTGAATATTGATACTGAGTTGCCATTTCTTTAATATCAGACAGTTTACATCTGTAGTTTGGTTGAGGAAATGAAGGTGCGTGCATTGGTTCTTCAAGATTTTACCCCTAGACATTGTAACAAGCCATTAATTTATTCAGTGGAGATGAATTAAATTTAAGTGAAGAACGAGCACGTCACATTTGGGGTCTATCGTCTCGGGATTTTGTGAACGAAATGCAATAGTTAAAAAATTCTGAATTCATGTTTAACAATCAGGTTTGGAGTGCCTGTGCCTTGAGCCAGTGAGTGTTATGACATAACCTGACCTGCCATTGTTTGATTCACCTTTTTGCTCTCATGCCTTGCTGCTTTGTGTGACCTTGTTTAGCATTTTGATTTGACTATCACTAGGAATTGAGTAGATACTTGGTGTGGGAAGTTTGCCAGTTTGCTCTTTAGTGTTTGGGGAGTTGATAAATTAGTCATGGCGGAGGAAGCAGAATTGCCGACCGTTGCTTTCATCTATTCAGTAGATAAGGCAGGATTAGAGTTGTTGATAGAGAAGTTTGGTTTGAGTGCAGGAGAAGGTGCTACTGAACAGGATTTGCGAAATATGCTATGCGATCTCAGATTTGCAAAGAAGAAATTGGAGATGGAACAGATAAGGGAGAAGATAAAGGCAGCCAGAGAGAGGATAAAGGCATATAAAGACAAAAAGTTGGAGCAGAAGGAGAGAGAGAGAGCTAGGAAGGTTGCAGAGAGAGCCAGGGAAGCGGCCGAGAAGTTAGAGAGAGAGAGGAGGCAGGAGAGAGAGAGAGCTGAAGAGGAAGAGAGGGAGAGAAAAGACAGGGAGTGGAGGGAAGAGATTGTTGCTTGTGAGGATATTGCTGCTTCCAAGGAGAGTATCAACTGCTTTAGTTGTGGAAGGATGGGACACCGGAGACGTGATTGTCCAGTCCGAGGTGATGGATGGAGGGAGGAGCGAGGTGTGAGCCGACCGCTTGGGAAGGTTGTGTGTTTCAGATGTGAGAGAGTGGGGCATATAGCTCGAAACTGTAGAGTGAGGTTGACTCACGAGAGCAAGGCGCGTGTGGCCTTAGTGAGAAATTGTGGCATGGTGCCAAAGGAGAGTGGACGGGTGTGTGAGAAGGGGAATGACAGAGTTCACCCTTATAAGCCTGTAGTGTTCGGGGTCCTGTATGCAAGGGATGAGATTGATAGGGATGACGAGATTGATGAAGTGGTGATGCGTTCCACCCGGAAGAAGAGGGAGAGGTTGACGAGTGAGTCTGAGAGGGAGGTGGTCTTGTTGGAGGGCTGTGAGGATGTTGTTGCTACTGAGGAGAGTCAGTGTGAGGAAGGGAATGGAGTTCTCCCTTGTGAGCCCTTAGTGCTCGGAGGTTTGATGGAGAAGAGTGAGTTGGGAGACAGTGGTGTTTTGCTGAGGTCAGAGACAGTTGTGTCAGAGAGGTGTGAAGTGTGCCCACTGAGAGAAGTGGAGGTTGAGAGTGGAGATGTGGCGAGTGAGACGCCTGAGGTGTGTTTGCCAGCTTATGCTGATGATGGTGAGAGTGGAGACGTGGCGGGTGAGACGCCTGATCTGTGTTTGCCAGCTTATGCTGATGGTGGTGAGAGTAGAGATGTGGCAGGTGAGACGCCTGATCTGTGTTTGCCAGCTTATGCTGAGGGTGATGTGAGTGAGGACAGTGAGATGGTTGCTTGTCGCTTGTTGGAGAGAGTGGGGATTGACAGAGACATAGTCCTGGATAGAGACAGAGTCAGAGTCGAAGGCAGAGTCAAAGTCGAAGGCAGAGTCAGAGTCGAAGGCAGAGTCTGAGTCGAAGGCAGAGTCAGAGTCGAAGGCAGAGTCAGAGTCGAAGGCAGAGTCAGAGTCGAAGGCAGAGTCAGAGTCGAAGGCAGAGTCAGAGTCGAAGGCAGGGTCAGAGTCGAAGACAGGGTCAGAGTCGAAGACAGGGTCAGAGTCGAAGACAGGGTCAGGGACAGAGGCATAGTCAGGGACAGAGATAGAGTCAGGGACAGAGACAGAGTCAGGGACAGAGACAGAGTCAGGGACAGAGACAGAGTCAGGGACAGAGACATAGTCAGGGACAGAGACATAGTCAGGGACAGAGACATAGTCAGGGATGGAAACAGAGAAGTGTCAATGGTGAAGGTGGAGGGAGAGGACAAGTGTGTGAGAGAGGAAGAGATGGAAGTCGGGCATGAGTCTTATGGGAAGACTGGTGTGGAGTTGAACGATGTGGGAGAGGAAGGAATGGAGATGAGAGAAATTGCGTGTGCTGCTGTGAGTCTCGGAGAGGCGAGACACAGAGAGAGAAAATGGTTCGACTGGAGGAAGAGGAAGAAAGGCTAAATTTAGAGAGAGGAATGAATGGGTGTGGGAATGAGAAAGAGTTGATGTGTTTTGTCTAGTCAGGCTGTTTATTGGAGTGTATTGTGCAGAGAATGTGCTGCGTGGAGAGTGAGCAGTGTGGACCTGTAGGAAGAGAGAGGGATTGCGTAGCCAGTGTGCGTGTTAACGCGAAGTTTTATAGCCAGTGTGAGAGTTTTGTGGGCCAGTGTGATGGTCAGGTGGTTGGCTAGTGCCTGATTTTGAAGTTGTTGTCTCTTCTTGTGTTGTGCGATGGTTTTTGAGTTTAGTATAGACCACGTAACCTGGGGCCCCCTGTTGTTAGAGAGAGTTTGTGTTGTACTTATTGATTGAAGTGTTGGTTGTGAAAAATGTCATACCATAACATTTTTCTCATTGAGGAAGGGAGGTGTGGCGAGACAACGTTTTTCCCATCTTCTGTTTTATTATTATTATTATCATGTGTCTGCTGAGCCGTAGCCTTAGTGACTTTTTTCCCTGCCCTGAGCCGGTGTTAAGGAAGAAATGACCCCTGTGTAGGGAAAGTGACTTGCAAATGCTATGAGTTGTGTTCTCCACTGGTGATATCACGTCAACCAATCTATGACTTTGTCCTAGCCGAACTGAGCAATCAAAGCGGAGTTAGACGAGCTGTGACAGGATTGGACCGAGTGGACAGTATGACGTCAGAGAGTGCATATAAGCCAGTGTTGTGGAATGCTCAGAGCGTCCTGACATTTATTTTTATAAGAGCAGAATCCACGGAGATGCGGGCGCCCTGCTGATGTTAGGTTTTTCATGGCGGTGGCCATATTCATAGGAAAGAGGAGAGTGAAATGGGAGCGGAAAGAAGCCTCAGCCCGCCACTGAACTGACGGGAGAAAACCCACTTGCCAGTGGTTTAACGAAGGTGTTGGACTGCCTGCCTGCCTGCCTGCCTGCCTGCTTGTCTGAAGCCAGACGGCCTGTCCCGCAGGAAAACCGACTCCTCTACCGAAACGATGAAGTAAGAACAAGTCCCCTCCACCTCTGTGAACCAGAGTTAGCACACCAGAGAGAATGACGAATCGCCATATTTTCATCGAAGTGGTGAATTCCCCGAGTCACCGGCTGAAATGTCGCGTGTACTCTACCCCCTCTTCCCCTGTCTTACCCCAGTGTAGCACGCGCTAGGCGTGGGGTTAAGCCCGTGCAAGAACTGCGCAGCGTTTTCATCAAGAGGTCAGATAAGTACATTTGTTTTACTCGGCTCAGTGGCAGACGATATTTTGCATGTTTGTTTTTTTTCCTCCTTGCGAGTTTTGTCATGAATACTGAATTATTGATTAACTATGCTTGCATTTGATACATTTTGTGGCGCTTGCCGCCCATTCCCCTTTCTAGGGTGATTGCTGTTGAGTAATTAAACAATCCATTTGAATATTGATACTGAGTTGCCATTTCTTTAATATCAGACAGTTTACATCTGTAGTTTGGTTGAGGAAATGAAGGTGCGTGCATTGGTTCTTCAAGATTTTACCCCTAGACATTGTAACAAGCCATTAATTTATTCAGTGGAGATGAATTAAATTTAAGTGAAGAACGAGCACGTCA
>JAWQFJ010033829.1:0-22500 GCA_034096865.1 Theodoxus fluviatilis
CTCCTGCATTTCAAATGTTGGTGCCACAATACTGCTGACCGAGATCTTTAAACAACCTTGATTAAAGGATACACAGACTTGTGAAGAGAAGATCATAATTTCTCGTAAACTGACGACTGGAAGGAGTTTTCAGAGTCGGTCAAATAGAGAGAGAGAGAGAGAGAGAGAGAGAGAGAGAGAGAGAGAGAGAGAGAGAGAGAGAGAGAGAGAGAGAGATAGAGAGAGAGAGGGAGGGAGAGAGAGAGAGAGAGAGAGAGAGAGAGAGAGAGAGAGAGAGAGAGAGAGGGCCTTTGCATCTGCGCGTGGCTAACGCGGACCACATGTGGGGGGTCAGGCCTGCAGCTTTGGCAGGCGAGACGGCACAAGCAGCGAGGGTGCGCCAGGGCTCGAGTGACGGGCGCTGGAAACGCAGCCGCGCCCCACCCCCCACCCCACTCCCCAACCCCCACCCCCTCCCCCTCCCCCGTTAACCCGCGTGCACCGCGCAATGCGATCCCCTCCCGTCCCTTGTCATGTGGTTGTCGTCAGGAAATGATCCATGGTCAGATAAAAATGACACACAGAAAGACATGAGACGTAGTTAAAAATACGAAACATGGACTAAAAGTGAAACGTGGTGAAAGAAATGATGCTTAGTATAGATATTTCTTTTCTTTTCTTTTTTTTCTTTTTGAAATACACGGAGAACACAAGAAACAGAGTAAAAATAAAAATAACAAAAAACGGAAAAAAAGAGACGTGGTAAAGAAATAAAAAGCAACATTGAAAACAACAACGGGTGATTAAAACAAGTTATACATAATGGTAAAGTTTATGTTTGGTTTAAACAAATGTGAACTTTTTAAAAAATGTATGGTGAAAAAAGGTATCCATGGTTATTAAAAAAGGGTTGCATGATGAAAAAGAAAGTATACTTGGTTTTTTTAACAATGCACAGTGGAAAAAAAAACTTAAAAAAACCAACAAGTATGCATGGTGAAAAAAGTATTATTGGTTAAACTACAAAATGTTGAAATCAATTATACACGGATAAAACAATGATGCATAGTGAAAAATACGATACATGATGAAAAAGAATTGTTGTGGTGAAATCATGCACAGCGACATGAAGTAGATGCATGGGGTGTTGTTTTGTATGGTGAAAAAAGTTATATATGATGGAAAAAGTACACAAAGTGAAAAATATGATGCAGAGTGAAATAAAGTATGCATGGTGATATTAAAATTGTATACAAGGTGGAAAATATGATGCAGGGTGAAATAAAGTATGCATGGTGATATTAAAAATGTATACAAGGTGAAAATTATGATGCAGAGTGAAATAAAGTATGCATGGTGATATTAAAAATGTGAGAAAAAAAGTATGACGAAGGATCAATGGTGAAAAAATATATACATGGCGGAAATAGATATGCATACTACAGAAATGGTTCACGGGGTAAACATTGGTAAATGGTTTTAAAAATGCATATTAAATAAAAGTATGCATTACCAAAAGATGTATGATGAAAAAAAGTTGCATTGTGAAAAAAATAAAATAATGATACATTATTTTTTATGATACATGTTTTCAAACATGATACATGCAGAAAAAAAAATGTATTCGAGCTGAAAAAAAGAAAGAAAAGATGCGTGGTGAAAAATAACTAGCGTTATTTAAAAAGTATGCATGGTGTATAAAAGAGTATGCATGGTGTAAATACATTATGCATAGTGTAAAAAGTATGCATGGTATAAATGCAGTATGCATAGTGTAAACATGTATGCATGGTGTAAATGCATTATGCATAGTGTAAAAAAGTATGCATAGTGTAAACATGTATGCATGGTGTAAATGCAGTATGCATAGTGTAAAAAAGTATGCATAGTGTAAACATGTATGCATGGTGTAAATACATTATGCATAGTGTAAAAAAGTATGCATAGTGTAAACATGTATGCATGGTGTAAATGCAGTATGCATAGTGTAAAAAAGTATGCATAGTGTAAACATGTATGCATTGTGTAAATACATTATGCATAGTGTAAAAAGTATGCATGGTATAAATGCAGTATGCATAGTGTAAAAAAGTATGCATGGTGTATAAAAGAGTATGCATGGTGTAAATACATTATGCATAGTGTAAAAAAAGTATGCATAGTGTAAAAAGAGTATGCATGGTGTAAAAAAAGTATGCATGGTATAAAAAGTATGCATGGTATAAAAAAGAGTATGCATGGTATAAAAAGAGTATGCATGGTGTAAAAAGAGTATGCATGGTGTAAAAAAGTATGCATGGTGTTAAAAAGTATGCATAGTGTAAAAAGTATGCATGGTGTAAAAAAGTATGCATAGTGCAAAAAAGTATGCATGGTGTAAAAAATATGCATAGTGTAAAAAGAGTATGCATGGTATAAAAAGCATGCATGGTATAAAAAAGTATGGATAGTGTAAAAAGTATGCATGGTATAAAAAGGGTATGCATGGTGTAAAAAAATATGCATAGTGTAAAAAAGTATGCATGGTGTAAAAAAGAGTATGCATGGTGTAAAAAGTATGAATTGTGTAAAAAAGAGTATGCATAGTGTAAAAAAAGTATGCATGGTGTAAAAAAGTATGCATGGTGTAAAAAAGAGTATGCATAGTGTAAAAAGGTATGCATGGTGTAAAAAAAGAGTATGCATGGTATAAAAAGAGTATGCATGGTGTAAATACATTATGCATAGTGTAAAAAAGTATGCATGGTACAAAAAGTATGCATGGTGTAAAAAAGTATGCATGGTGTAAAAAAGAGTATGCATGGTGTAAAAAAGTATGTCTGGTGTAAAAAAGTATGCATAGTGTAAAAAAGAGTACGCATAGTGTAAAAAAAGTATGCATAGTGTAAAAAAGTATTCATAGTGTAAAAAAGAGTATACATAGTGTAAAAAGTATGTCTGGTGTAAAAAACAGTATGCATAGTGTAAAAAAGTATGCATGGTGTAAAAAAGTATGCATGGTGTAAAAAAGAGTATGCATAGTGTAAAAAAGTATGCATGGTGTAAAAAAGTATGCATGGTGTAAAAAAGTATGCATGGTGTAAAAAATTATGCTTGGTGTAAAAAAGTATGCATGGTGTAAAAAAGTATGCATGGTGTAAAAAGTATGCATGGTGTAAAAAAGAGTATGTATAGTGTAAAAAAGTATGCATGGGGTAAAAAAGAGTATGCGTGGTATAAAAAGAGTATGCATGGTGTAAACAGAGTATGCATGGTGTAAAAAAGAGTATGCATGGTGTAAAAAAGAGTATGCATGGTGTAAAAAAGTATGCATGGTGTAAAAAAATATGCATGGTGTAAAAAAGAGTACACATAGTGTTAAAAAGTATGTCTGGTGTAAAAAAAGAGTATGCATAGTGTAAAAAAGTATGCATGGTGTAAAAAAGTATGCATGATGTAAAAAAGTATGCATGGTGTAAAAAAGTATGCATGGTGTAAAAAAGTATGCATGGTGTAAAAAAGTATGCATGGTGTAAAAAAGTATGCATTGTGTAAAAAAGTATGCATGGCGGAACAAATTGAACGTGTGAAAAAAATTGCACACTGTGAAAAAAGGTGAGCATAATGAAAGTGTTCAACTTGCTACGTGCAGCAGATCAATCCCAACATTCCCACAATGCCTCCCACCCAGCAGCAGTTTGTCACCTTCCTGTCAAGGCTGGCTGTATAGCAGTTTGAGCGTCGCAAGATGCTTATCGCTAGAGGGCGCTACCTCCAAGCACCTAGCAACATCAAACTACAGCGCCAGTAGTCGAATTTGATTGGCTGATGTTTAACGTCGAAATAAAGGGAAGCAGCTCAGTGCAGACGCTACTTTGGGCCATGAAGGTTGCAGAAAAAACGTATTGCTTATTTTAAAAGAATCAATTTCAATGCTTTCACCGTCATCGCCGATTGGATTGCATTCTAGGGTGAGACTCGTTGCTTCAGCTCCACCCTGTCGCCATCGAGGTCGTCCACACCCACGCCGCTCCACCCTGTCGCCATCGAGGTCGTCCACACCCACGCCGCTAACGGAGAAGTCGAGGGAGGAGGAAGCTATTTCGGGATTTTCCTGTTTACCTTCCTTCATGACATCTGACAGCCACCTCACTTCTGTGATGAAATGACGGACCCTAATGCTTTTATTAAGTCGTCTCTTCAATCGAGAGGGCTAAAACTGATTGATAAATCATTTTGAGGATTCATGTATCAAAAAAAGCCTCCAGAAACCTCTACTTTTGATGATAAAATGTTTTTTTAAGTTCTTCAAAATTCAAACAATCAAAATTTCTCGACCTTGCGGGAGCAGTTCAGGTTAATGCGTCATCACAAACTGCACTGACTTTCCTCCATCACAAACTGCACTGACTTTCCTCCATCACAAACTGCACTGACTTTCCTCCATCACAAACTGCACTGACTTTCCTCCATCACAAACTGCACTGACTTTCCTCCATCACAAACTGCACTGACTTTCCTCCATCACAAACTGCACTGACTTTCCTCCATCACAAACTGCACTGACTTTTCTCCATCACAAACTGCACTGGCTTGCCTCGATCACAAACTGCACTGACTTTCCTCCATCACAAACTGCACTGACTTTCCTCCATCACAAACTGCACTGACTTTCCTCCATCACAAACTGCACTGGCTTTCCTCCATTACAAACTGCACTGGCTTGCCTCCATCACAAACCGAATTGTCTTTTCTCCATCACAAACTGCACTGACTTTCCTCCATCACAAACTGCACTGACTTTCTTCCATCACAAACTGCACTGACTTTCCTCCATCACAAACTTTTCCTCCATCACAAAATGCACTGACGTTCTTCCATCACAAACTGCACTGACTTTCCTCCATCACAAACTGCACTGACTTTCCTCCATCACAAACTGCACTGGCTTTCCTCCATCACAAACTGCACTGACTTAATATTTCCTCCATCACAAACTGCACTGACTTTCCTCCATCACAAACTGCACTGACTTAATATTTCCTCCATCACAAACTGTAATGACTTTTCTCCATCACACACTGTATTGACGTTCCTCCATCACAAACTGCACTGACTTTCCTCCATCACAAACTGCACTGACTTTCCTCCATCACAAACTGCACTGACTTTCCTCCATCACAAACTGCACTGACTTTCCTCCATCACAAACTGCACTGACGTTCCTCCATCACAAACTGCACTGACTTTCCTCCATCACAAACTGCACTGACTTTCCTCCATCACACACTGTACTGGCTTTCCTCCATCACAAACTGCACTGACTTTCCTCCATCACAAACTGCACTGACTTTCCTCCATCACAAACTGCACTGACTTTCTTCCATCACAAACTGCACTGACTTTCCTCCATCACAAACTGCACTGACTTTCCTCCATCACAAACTGCACTGACTTTCTTCCATCACAAACTGTACTTGCTTTCCTCCATCACAAACTGCACTGACTTTCCTCCATCACAAACTGCACTGACTTTCCTCCATAGTGGTAGTAAAATCCTGACGATGTCCTTGGCGAATTTCAGATGTATGTATCATCACAAACTAAAGTGAAATTTCTGCATAATGGTAGTGAAATGATTACGATGCCTTATGCATATTTCAGATTATTGTATCGTCACAAACTAAAGTGAAAATTCTACATGATTGTAGTGAAATGATTACGATGCCTTTGGCGAATGTCAGGTTCATGTATTGACGAGGCCTTTTATTGCTAATACTTGGACGTTTCTGTCTCCACTAAAGTTCGTGACTTGGGTGTCTGTGTGGACACGGGCCTCAGCATGGACAGCCACATATCACGTCCGCAGAACTACCGTCCTAGAAATGCGATGCATCGACATCTTCAGACCATGCGCTCGTATATTTCAGAAGAAACTCGTAACTTCTTTCGCCTCATCTCGGCTCCTACTGCAGATCTGTCTTTGCTGGCGTGTCTGGGCGCTCCAGGCAGCGACCTTTCCAACGCCGGCCTGACCCAGCTCCTCCGGTCCACGGCCTGGCTGTGAGGGTCGCTCTGTCCGTGCAATCTGACCCGTGAAATGGACACCGGCACTCCGATAAGGCCAGGCGGTACCAGCCCAGCAGGAGCACGCAGTCCCCGTGTGGAGACCCGAGCTTTCCTTATAAGGACTGCAGCACTTGACCCTCGTCATTCGCGGTCTGCCCTGACCCCGTGCAAGACATCCGCCATGGAGAGCAGACTGCTGGTGGTCGTGGCCCTGGTGGCCCTGGTGGCGGTGCAGGTGGACGGCTCCAAGAATGCCAAGAAGAAAATGCCCAAGGGAATGGGTGAGTGCCAGCTGTCCCGTCGTCTGTCACGTCATTCTTCCCATCTGCCTGCTTCGCTTCCTTCCTTCCCATCTCCCTGCTTCGCTTCCTTCCTTCCCATCTGCCTGCTTCGCTTCCTTCCTTCCCATCTCCCTGCTTCGCTTCCTTCCTTCCCATCTCCCTGCTTCGCTTCCTTCTTTCCCATCTCCCTCCTTATCTTCCTTCTCCTCTCCCTACCTCCCTTCCTCCCTTTCTTTCTATCTTCTTTCCTTCCTCCCTTCTTTCCTTCCCAGCGTTCCCCGTTGCTTCTGACTTTCTCCCCTCTTCTTTCCTAACCATCATCTTCCCTCCCTCCCTTTTCCCCTCCCTCCCTCCCTCCATTCTTTTCTATCTCTCTTTCTCCCATTGTCCGTCCTTCCTTCCCTCCTTCCTTGTTTTAGAGCTTATACTAGGTGTAATCGATGACCAGACATCGATAGTAAGACATTGTCTTTGTTCAGAGAGAAAGACTAAACTGCCATCCATTCAGATGTCAGAAATCTGCTCGCTTTTAAGCTGCAGCGGCGTGACGCAAGACGCGCGTTTTCACTGCACTCCACCTGTAGAGTTTGCTGCACTCCACCTGTGGAGTTTGCTGCATTCCACCTGTGGAGTTTGCTGCACTCCACCGGCCTGTAGAGTTTGCTGCACTCCACCTGTGGAGTTTGCTGCATTCCACCTGTGGAGTTTGCTGCACTCCACCTGTGGAGTTTGCTGCATTCCACCTGTGGAGTTTGCTGCATTTTACCTGTGGAGTTTGCTGCTGTCCACCTGTGGAGTTTGCTGCACTCCACCTGTGGAGTTTGCTGCATTCCACCTGTGGAGTTTGCTGCATTTTACCTGTGGAGTTTGCTGCTGTCCACCTGTGGAGTTTGCTGCACTCCACCTGTGGAGAAGGCACAGACAGTCCACCTCGAGCGTGTCCCACACCTCGGCCTATTACGAAAGAGGAAGCTTAATTCGAACACGTACACACCTTTTTTGTCTCCAAGATTCTGCCCAGCGTCTTGCAGAGCATACTGAGACCGGGGCGATGCTAAGTAATAATTTTTGCGGAATGAAACTATTGCCTCGGTTTCGTTTCTTTGAAAACTACAACAATGAAAAAACATGGAGAAGAAAAACAATTTGAGGGTTAAAAAAAAGAAGGAAAGCATCCCAAATTTGTAAGCGACAAAATCAGTCTGCAAATATTCCCCCCACCCCCCATACCTCCCCTCTCTCTCTCTCTCTCTGTCTCTCTCTCTGTCCCTCTCTCTCTCTCTCTCTCTCTCTCTCTCTCTCTCTCTCTCTGTCTCTCTCTCTCTCTCTCTCTCTCTCTGTCTCTCTCTGTCTCTGTCTCTCTCTGTCTCTGTCTCTGTCTCTCTCTCTCTCTCTGTCTCTCTCTCTCTCTCTGTCTCTCTCTCTCTCTCTCTCTCTCTCTCTCTCTCTCTCTCTCTCTCTCTCGCTCGCTCTCGCTTTCGCTCTCTCGCCCACTCCCTCGCTCGCTCTTTCTGTCTATGTGTCTGTCTATGTGTCTGTCTGTCTGTTTGTCTGTCTGTCTTTCTGTCTATGTGTCTGTCTATGTGTCTGTCTGTCTGTCTGTCTGTCTGTCTGTCTGTCGGTCGGTCTGTCTGTCTGTCTGTCTGTCTGTCTGTCTGTCTGTCTGTCTGTCTGTCTGTCTGTCTGTCTGTCTGTCTGTCTGTCTGTCTGTCTGTCTGTCTGTCTGTCTGTCTGTCTGTCTGTCTCTCTCTCTCTCTCTCTCTCTCTCTCTCTCTCTCTCTCTCTCTCTCTCTCTCTGTGTGTGTCTAAGCGTACATATGCGTATGTGCATACGCGTGTGCGTGTATGTTTGTATGTGCGTGGATTTCTTTCATGCGTGTTTATCCATGCACTAGAAACGTAATTGTGGCTCATCGCCACGGAATGCGTGGCATGACGTCACAAGCAAAATGGCGCCACAGTCCATTGCAGTGGGAATGCGTGGCATTACGTCACAAGCAACATGGCGCTATATCCATTGTAGTGGGAATGCGTGGCATTACGTCACAAGCAACATGGCGCTATATCCGTTGTAGCGGGAATGCGTGGCATTACGTCACAAGCAACATGGCGCTATATCCATTGTAGTGGGAATGCGTGGCATTACGTCACAAGCAACATGGCGCTATATCCATTGTAGTGGGAAAGAGTTGAGGTTGTCCACTTTGAGGTCTTTCAAGAAAACTCATCTGCGGCCATTTTGGAAAGAGCAGCTGACGATTTGAAGCCTTTGTGCAGCGTACAAAGTGGTACTTTGATGGTCTGACTGAACTCCCACCGCTCTCCCCCTGCTTCCCAAGGATGCACTGTTCAGCTGCAGTATCTCTGCACCACGTCTGACTGAACTCCCACCACTCTCCCCCTGCTTCCCAAGAATGCACTGTTCTGCTGCAGTATCTCTGCACCACGTCTGACTGAACTCCCACCACTCTCCCCCTGCTTCCCAAGGATGCACTGTTCTGCTGCAGTATCTCTGCACCACGTCATCAGGTTCCAACAGTGGTTTGTTCTGGTTTACAGAGCATGAACACTTCTTTTAGACATGTTTTGTTACTCAAAATCCGCACTGCGCACAATGGACCTATTTACGTGGTGTAGAGAGTCACGTGGTGTATGGAGTCACGTGGTGTAGGGAGTCACGTGGTGTAGGGAGTCACGTGGTGTAGGGAGTCACATGGTGTAGAGAGTCACGTGGTGTAGGGAGTCACGTGGTGTAGGGAGTTATGTGGTGTAGGGAGTCACGTGATGTAGGGAGTCACGTGGTGTAGGTAGTCACGTGATGTAGGGAGTCACGTGGTGTAGAGAGTCACATGAAGAAAGAAAACAATCAGTTAGCACACGATGCATATGACGATAGTTAGCACATGACGCATGATGTATGAGGATAGTTAGCGCATGACGTATGATGTATGAGGATAGTTAGCACATAACGTATGATGTATGATGATGGTTATCACATGACGTATGATGTCTGAGGATAGTTAGCACATGACGTATGATATCTGAGGATGGTTAGCACATGACGTATGATGTATGAGGATAGTTAGCACATGACGTATGATGTATGAGGATAGTTCGCACATGACGTATGATATATGAGGGTAGTTAGCACATGACGTATGATGTCTGAGGATAGTTAGCGCATGACGTATGATGTATGAGGATAGTTAGCACATGACGTATGATGTACAACACACCGCTGTACAACACACCGCTGTACAACACACCGCTGTACAACACACCGCTGTACAACACACAGCTGTACAACACACCGCTGTACAACACACCGCTGTACAACACGCCGCGGTACAACACACTGTCGACGTCAGTGCCTATCGTTATTTACATGTGAAAAAAGCGATTTGACTGGGACCCAGTTCTAAAGAAAGTCTGGTGTAGAACTCACACTTGGGAAAATGGGGACCTATGGTGCTGTTCTTTTGGCCTTTGATTATCTTAAACATTGACACTTGACTTTTGAAATGGTCTAAAACAAATAAGTCTCCAATTTATGATAATTTACGCGATTGAATCCATTTTAGGTTTTGTGGCGTTAGAAATAATGGTGAAAATCATCACAATTACTCATCAACTCGCCAAACAACAACAACAACAACAACAACAGCAACAACAACAAAAACAACAACAACGATCTCTAATGGTATTTGACGCAAGCAAGTTTGGTGAAAACAGCGGTTGACATGCACGTGTGGTCGGGATTTCGACCTGCACTCGCCACGGCGAGAAATCTTTGCGCTTGCCTGTCAGTCAAACAACTCGGCATTCTCTACTGGAAAGCGCAAGCGTATGAAAAAATTCACACATCCCCAAACTTATGGGCATTTCTGCTCTGAGCCGATTCATGGGTATTGATGTGAAGCCATAATGACGGATGTTGTGTATTTTGTATGGGTGTTGATGTGAAGCCAGGATGACGGATGTTGTGTATTTCGCATGGGTGTTGATGTGAAGCCAGGATGACGGATGTTGTGTATTTCGCATGGGTGTTGATGTGAAGCCAGGATGACGGATGTTGTGTATTTCGTATGGGTATTGATGTGAAGCCAGGATGACGGATGTTATGTATTTCGTATGGGTATTGATGTGAAGCCAGGATGACGGATGTTGTGTATTTCGTGTACTGAAAGCTGTTTCCAATCGAGCGTCCTCCAGCAGCTGTCAATGCCCAGGAGTCACGGAGCCTGCACCACGTGACTGGGTCTGCCTGCTGCAGTGCCTGGCGGGCCTTGTCTGGCACGGTGTGAGTGGCTTCTTGCCCAGTCGTGCGTCGTGTGTCTTGCCCAGTCGTGCGTCATGTGTCTTGCCCAGTTGTGCGTCATGTGTCTTGCCCAGTCGTGCGTCATGTGCCTTGCCCAGTCGTGCGTCATGTGTCTTGCCCAGTCGTGCGTCATGTGTCTTGCCCAGTCGTGCGTCATGTGTCTTGCCCAGTCGTGCGTCGTGTGTCCTGCCCAGTCGTGCGTCGTGTGTCCTGCCCAGTCGTGCGTCGTGTGTCCTGCCCAGTCGTGCGTGATGTGTCTTGCCCAGTCGTGCGTCATGTGTCTTGCCCAGTTGTGCGTCGTGTGTCTTGCCCAGTTGTGCGTCGTGTGTCTTCCCAGTTGTGCGTCGTGTGTCTTGCCCAGTCGTGCGTCATGTGTCTTGCCCAGTCGTGCGTCATGTGTCTTGCCCAGTTGTGCGTCGTGTGTCTTGCCCAGTTGTGCGTCGTGTGTCTTCCCATTTGTGCGTCGTGTGTCTTGCCCAGTCGTGCGTCGTGTGTCTTCCCAGTTGTGCGTCGTGTGTCTTCCCAGTCGTGCGTCATGTGTCTTGCCCAGTTGTGCGTCGTGTGTCTTCCCAGTTGTGCGTCGTGTGTCTTCCCAGTTGTGCGTCGTGTGTCTTCCCAGTTGTGCGTCGTGTGTCTTGCCCAGTCGTGCGTCGTGTGTCTTCCCAGTTGTGCGTCGTGTGTCCTGCCCAGTTGTGCGTCGTGTGTCTTCCCAGTTGTGCGTCGTGTGTCCTGCCCAGTTGTGCGTCGTGTGTCCTGCCCAGTTGTGCGTCGTGTGTCTTGCCCAGTCGTGCGTCATGTGTCCTGCCCAGTCGTGTGTCTTGCCCAGTCGTGTGTGTGTCCTGCCCAGTCGTGCGTCGTGTGTCCTGCCCAGTCGTGCGTCATGTGTCCTGCCCAGTCGTGCGTCATGTGTCCTGCCCAGTTGTGCGTCGTGTGTCTTCCCAGTCGTGCGTCATGTGTCCTGCCCAGTTGTGCGTCGTGTGTCTTCCCAGTTGTGCGTCATGTGTCCTGCCCAGTTGTGCGTCGTGTGTCTTCCCAGTTGTGCGTCGTGTGTCTTCCCAGTTGTGCGTCGTGTGTCTTCCCAGTTGTGCGTCGTGTGTCCTGCCCAGTCGTGCGTCATGTGTCCTGCCCAGTTGTGCGTCGTGTGTCTTCCCAGTTGTGCGTCATGTGTCCTGCCCAGTTGTGCGTCGTGTGTCTTCCCAGTTGTGCGTCGTGTGTCTTCCCAGTTGTGCGTCGTGTGTCTTCCCAGTTGTGCGTCATGTGTCCTGCCCAGTTGTGCGTCGTGTGTCTTCCGAGTTGTGCATCGTGTGTCTTGCCCAGTCGTGCGTCATGTGTCCTGCCCAGTCGTGCGTCGTGTGTCTTGCCCAGTCGTGCGTCGTGTGTCCTGCCCAGTTGTGCGTCGTGTGTCTTCCCAGTTGTGCGTCGCTCCGAAATGAAATGTCACTCGGGTGATGATTGTCCATCTTTTCCCGCGCAGCATCCGAGCGTGTTTTTATTTCTGAGCATGTGCTGGCGAGAGCGTGTTTTTATTTCTGAGCAGTTGCTGGCGAGAGCGTGTTTTTATTTCTGAGCAATTGCTGGCGAGAGCGTGTTTTTATTTCTGAGCAGTTGCTGGCGAGAGCGTGTTTTTATTTCTGAGCAGTTGCTGGCGAGAGCGTGTTTTTATTTCTGAGCAGCTGCTGGCGGGAGCGTGTTTTTATTTCTGAGCAGTTGCTGGCGAGAGCGTGTTGCGCACTGGCCGCGGTGTTGACGCATGTGGACAGTGACTGACCATTCCCGAACCACTTTCCTTTTCCAGAAATGGAGGAAATTAAGGAAATTAAGGATAACCTGACTGCGCTGTGGGAGAAGATGACGTCAGCGCGCCAGCCTGTCCACGTGCACATGCACGGGTCTGGTGACGTCATGGAGGATCACATGCACTCCGGTGACGGCACGCACGTGCACATCCACCTGAACACAGGGGGAGCAACCCACGGCCACGAAAACTTGCTCGAGGATGACGGTATGAGGAGTAACCTCCCTTTGCACAGGCGAGAGTTCTCGCTAGGCATGGCCCAGTGTTAACAAGTGTCAACATTTTCTTGCCTTTACATCTGCTTTTATCATGACACATGTGCAGACTTCCTCCCTGAGTGTGTGTGCAGACTTCCTCCCTGTGTGTGTGCAGACTTCCTCCCTGTGTGTGCGCAGACTTCCTCCCTGTGTGTGTGTGTGTGTGTGTGCAGACTTCCTCCCTGTGTGTGTGCGTGTGTGTGCAGACTTCCTCCCTGTGTGTGCAGACTTCCTCCCTGTGTGTGTGCATACTTCCTCCCCGTGTGTGTGAAGACTTCCTCCCTGAGTGTGTGTGCAGATTTTCTCCCTGAGTGTATGTGTACAAACTTCCTCCCTGTGTGTGTACAGACTTCCTCCCTGTGTGTGTGCATACTTCTTCGCTGTGTGTGTGAAGACTTCCTCCCTGAGTGTGTGTGCAGACTTTCTCCCTGAGTGTATGTGTACAAACTTCCTCCCTGTGTGTGTACAGACTTCCTCTCTGTGTGTGTACATACTTCTTCCCTGTGTATGTACATACTTCCTGCCTGTGTGGGTGCAGACTTCCTCCCTGTGTGTGTACATACTTCCTCCCTGTGTGTGTACATACTTTCTCCCTGTGTGTGTACATACTTCCTCCCTGTGTGTGTACATACTTCCTCCCTGTGTGGGTGCAGACTTCCTCCCTGTGTGTGTACATACTTCCTCCCTGTGTATCTACATACTTCCTCCCTGTGTGGGTGCAGACTTCCTCCCTGTGTGTGTACATACTTCCTCCCTGTGTGTGTACATACTTTCTCCCTGTGTGTGTACATACTTCCTCCCTGTGTGTGTACATACTTCCTCCCTGTGTGGGTGCAGACTTCCTCCCTGTGTGTGTACATACTTCCTCCCTGTGTATCTACATACTTCCTGCCTGTGTGGGTGCAGACTTCCTCCCTGTGTGTGTACATACTTCCTCCCTGTGTGTGTACAGACTTCCTGCCTGTGTGTGTGCAGACTTACTGCCTGCGTGTGTACAGACTTCCTCCCTGTGTGTGCAGACTTCCTCCCTGTGTGTGCAGACTTCCTCCCTGTGTGTGTACAGACTTCCTTCCTGTGTGTGTACAGACTTCCTCCCTGTGTGTGCAGACTTCCTCCCTGTGTGTGTACAGACTTCCTGCCTATGTGTGAACAGACTTCCTCCCTGTGTGTGTGCAGACTTCCTCCCTGTGTGTGTACAGACTTCCTGTCTGTGTGTGTGCAGACTTCCTGCCTGTGTGTGTGCAGACTTCCTCCCTGGGTGTGTACAGACTTCCTTCCTGTGTGTGTACAGACTTCCTGCCTGTGTGTGTGCAGACTTCCTGCCTGTGTGTGTACATATTTCCTCCCTGTGTGTGTGCAGACTTCCTGCCTGTGTGTGTGCAGACTTCCTGTCTGTGTGTGTACATACTTCCTGCCTGTGTGTGTGCAGACTTCCTGCCTGTGTGTGTACTGACCTCCTCCCTGTGTGTGTGCAGACTTCCTCCCTGGGTGTGTGCAGACTTCCTCCCTGTGTGTGTACAGACTTCCTGTCTGTGTGTGTGCAGACTTCCTGCCTGTGTGTGTGCAGACTTCCTCCCTGTGTGTGTACAGACTTACTCCCTGTGTGTGTGTACAGACTTCCTGCCTGTGTGTGTACAGACTTTCTCTCTGTGTGAGTACAGACTTCCTCGCTGTGTGTGTAAAGACTTCCTGCCTGTGTGTGTACAGACTTCGTCTCTGTGTGTGTGCAGACTTTCTGTCTGTGTGTGTACAGACTTCCTCCCTGTGTGTGTGTGTGCAGATTTCCTCCCTGATTGTGTACAGACTTCCTGCCTGGGTGTACAGACTTCCTGCCTGTGTGTGTACAGACTTCCTTCCTGTGTGTGTGCACACTTCCTCCCTGGGTGTGTACAGACTTCCTCCCTGTGTGTGTGTGCAGACTTCCTGCCTGTGTGTGTACAGACTTCCTGTCTGTGTTTGTACAGACTTCCTGCCTGTGTGTGTACAGACTTCCTGCCTGTGTGTGTGCAGACTTCCTTCCTGTGTGTGTACAGACTTCCTCCCTGTGTGTGTACAGACTTCCTCCCTGTGTGTGTACAGACTTCCTGCCTGTGTGTGTGCAGACTTCCTGCCTGTGAGTGTGCAGACTTCCTCCCTGTGTGTGTTCAGACTTCCTCCATGTGTGTGTGCAGATTACCTCTCTGTGTGTGTGTGCAGACTTCCTCCTTGTGTGTGTGTGCAGACTTCCTGCCTGTGTGTGTGCAGACTTCCTCCCTGTGTGTGTACAGACTTCGTCCCTGTTTGTGTACATACTTCCTCCCTGTGTGTGTGCAGAATTCCTCCCTGGGTGTGTGCAGACTTCCTCCCTGTGTGTGTGCAGACTTCCTGTGTGTGTACAGACGTCCTGCCTGTGTGTGTACAGACTTCCTGCCTGTGTGTGTACAGACTTCCTGCCTGTGTGTGTGCAGACTTCCTCCCTGTGTGTGTACATACTTCCTCCCTGTGTGTGTGTACAGACTTCCTCCCTGTGTGTGTACATATCTCCTTCCTGTGTGTGTACGGACCTCCTGCCTGTGTGTGTGCAGACTTCCTGCCTGTGTGTCTGTACAGACTTCCTCCCTGTGTGTGTGTACAGACTTCCTCCCTGTGTGTGTGTACAGACTTCCTCCCTGTGTGTGTGCAGATTTCCTGCCTGTGTGTGTACAGACTTCCTCTCTGTGTGTGTGTGTACAGACTTCCTCCCTGTGTGTGTACAGACTTCCTGCCTGTGTGTGCAGACTTCCTCCCTGTGTGTGTGTACAGACTTCCTCCCTGTGTGTGTACAGACTTCCTCCCTGTGTGTGTACAGACTTCCTGTTTGTGTGTGTGCAGACTTCCTGTGTGTGTACAGACTTCCTCCCTGTGTGTGTACAGACTTCCTGCCTGTGTGTGTGCAGGTTACCTCCACGCCCAGTGTTTCATCCACCCTGGAAGTGGCAGCTCCAGCGCTCTCAAGGGCACCATCTTCTTCAAGCAAAGGGTAAGAGCACCTGACAGGGGGCAAAGCGCGGAGCACGTGACAGTTGGCAAAGGGCAGAGCACTTGACAGGGGGCAAAGGGCAGACATAGCACGTGACAGTTGGCAAAGGGCAGAGCACTTGACAGGGGGCAAAGGGCAGAGCAGCTGGAGAGGGAGGGACATCACTGTCAACTTCTGTCGCTGCAGTAGGACAAATCAAGGAAATTCAGTGCTTTCTGACAGTCATGCTTGTTAGATAATTGTACCTTCTTTATTGCTCATGACATCCCGAGAGAATCTTGCCAAAACTGACAGAGGATACCACGTGGATTCCGGGAAGGCCTGAATCACCGGCTTTCCGGGCCGACACAGCTTTGCTTGGGAGAGAACGGAAGAAGGCGACAGGCTGTTAACTCTGGGAAACGAGAAATGAACCGTGTCGGGGTAGTAATTTCCCACACAGCTACAGAGTGACGATTTCCCACACAACTACAGAGTGACGATTTTCCACACAGCTATAGAGTGACGATTTCCCACACAACTACAGAGTGACGATTTTCCACACAGCTACAGAGTGACGATTTCCCACACAGCTACAGAGTGACGATTTTCCACACAGCTACAGAGTGACGATTTTCCACACAGCTACAGAGTGACGATTTTCCACACAGCTACAGAGTGACGATTTTCCACACAGCTACAGAGTGACGATTTTCCACACAGCTACAGAGTGACGATTTTCCACACAGCTACAGAGTGACGATTTTCCACACAGCTACAGAGTGACGATTTTCCACACAGCTACAGAGTGACGATTTTCCACACAGCTACAGAGTGACGATTTTCCACACAACTACAGAGTGACGATTTTCCACACAGCTATAGAGTGACGATTTTCCACACCGCTACACAGTGACGATTTTCCACACAGCTACAGAGTGACGATTTTCCACACAACTACAGAGTGACGATTTTCCACACAGCTATAGAGTGACGATTTCCCACACAGCTACAGAGTGACGATTTTCCACACAGCTACAGAGTGACAATTTTCCACACAGCTACAGAGTGAAAATTTTCCACACAACTACGGAGTGACGATTTTCCACACAACTACAGAGTGACGAGTTTTCACACAGCTATAGAGTGACGATTTTCCACACAGCTACAGAGTGACGATTTTCCACACAGCTACAGAGTGACGAGTTTTCACACAGCTACAGAGTGACAATTTTCCACGAGTGACGATTTTCCACACAACTACAGAGTGACGATTATCCACACAGCTACAGAGTGACAATTTTCCACGAGTAACGATTTTCCACACAACTACAGAGTGACGATTTTCCACACAGGTGTTGTTGAGGCTAATGTCGACAAGATGTTGTTGGTGTGGCTGGTGTTGACAAGATATTGGTGTGGCTGGTGTTGACAATATGTTGTTGGTGTGGCTGGTGTTGACAAGATGTTGGTGTGGCTGGTGTCGACAAGATGTTGGTGTGGCTGGTGTTGACAAGATGCTGTTGGGGTGGCCGGTGTTGACAAGATGCTGTTGGTGTGCCTGGTGTTGACAATATGTTGTTAGTGTGGCTGGTGTTGACAATACGTTGGTGTGGCTGGTGTCGACAAGATGTTGGTGTGGCTGGTGTCGACAAGATGTTGGTGTGGCTGGTGTTGACAAGATGTTGTTGTGGCTGGTGTCGACAAGATGTTGGTGTGGCTGGTGTTGACAAGATGTTGGTGTGGCTGGTGTCGACAATATGTTGGTGTGGCAGGTGTCGACAATATGTTGGTGTGGCAGGTGTCGACAAGATGTTAGTGTGGCTGGTGTCGACAAGATGTTGGTGTGGCTGATGTTGACAAGATGCTGTTGTGTGGCTGGTGTAGACAAGATGCTGTTGGTGTGGCTGGTGTTGACAATATGTTGTTAGTGTGGCTGGTGTCGACAAGATGTTGGTGTGGCTGGTGTCGACAAGATGTTGCTGTGGCTGGCGTTGACAATATGTTAGTGTGGCTGGTGTCGACAAGATGTTGGTGTGGCTGGTGTTGACAAGGTGTTGTTGTTGTGGCTGGTGTCGACAATATGTTGGTGTGGCTGGTGTTGATAAGATGATGTTGGTTTGGCTGGTGTTGACAAGATGTTGTTGTGGCTGGTGTTGACAAGATGTTGTTGTGGCTGGTGTTGACAAGATGTTGTTGTGGCTGGTGTCGGCAAGATGTTGTTGTGGCTGGTGTTGACAAGATGTTGGTGTGGCTAGTGTCGACAAGATGTTGTTAGTGTGGCTGGTGTCGACAAGATGTTGTTGTGGCTGGTGCTGACAATATGTTGTTGGTGTGGCTGGTGTTGACAATATGTTGTTGATGTGGCTGGAATTGACAAGATATTGGTGTGGCTGGTGTTGATAAGATGTTGTTAGTGTGGCTGGTGTTGACAAGATGTTGTTGTGGCTGGTGTTGACAAGATGTTGGTGTGGCTGGTGTCGACAAGATGTTGTTAGTGTGGCTGGTGTCGACAAGATGTTGGTGTGGCTGGTGCTGACAATATGTTGTTGGTGTGGCTGGTGTTGACAACATACTGTTGATGTGGCTGGAATTGACAAGATATTGGTGTGGCTGATGTTGATAAGATGTTGTTAGTGTGGCTGGTGTTGACAAGATGCTGTTGGTGTGGCTGGTGTTGACAATATGTTGTTTTTGTGGCTGGTGTTGACAATATGCTGTTGATGTGGCTGGAATTGAGAAGATATTGGTGTGACTGGTGTTGGTAAGATGTTAGTGTGGCTGGTGTTGACAATATGTTGTTGGTGTGGCTGGTGTTGACAATATGCTGTTGATGTGGCTGGAATTGAAAAGATATTGGTGTGGCTGGTGTTGATAAGATGTTGTTAGTGTGGCTGGTGTTGGCAAGAAGTTGTGGGTGTGGCTGGTGCCGACAAGATGTTGTTGGTGTGGCTGGTGCCGACAAGATGTTGTTGGTGTGGCTGGTGTCGACAAGATGCTGTTGGTGTGGCTGGTGTTGACAAGATGCTGTTAGTGTGGCTGGTGTTGACAAGATGCTGTTAGTGTGGCCGGTGTTGACAAGATGTTGTGGGTGTGGCTGGTGCCGACAAGATGTTGTGGGTGTGGCTGGTGTTGATAAGATGTTGTGGGTGTGGCTGGTGCCGACAAGATGTTGGTGTGGCTGGTGTCGACAAGATGTTGGTGTGGCTGGTGTTGACAAGATGCTGTTGGTGTGGCTGGAGTTGACAAGATATTGGTGTGGCTGGTGTTGATAAGATGTTGTAAGTGTGGCTGGTGCCGACAAGATGCTGTTGGTGTGTCTGGTGTTGACAAGATGCTGTTGGTGTGGATGGTGTTGACAAGATACTGTTGGTGTGGCTGGTGTTGACAAGATGCTGTTAGTGTGGCCGGTGTTGACAAAATTTTGTTTTTGTGGCTGGTGTTGCTGTCGTCGTCCTTGTCGGTCTTGTCGCTGCTGTCGTTGTCGTCATGGTGCTGGGGTGTGCGATGTGCAGCGAGTCCATGGCCACTCGTGCATGTCGCAGGAGGGCGGGCCTCTGCAGATGAAGGTGGCACTGCGAGGATTCGAGGGCAGCAACACGGAGCACGGATTCCACGTGCATCAGTACGGAGACCTCACTGGCGGGTGCAAGACCCTGGGGGGTCACTTCAACCCTCACAAAACCACGCATGGAGGCATGCATGTCGACCACGGCAAGAGGTATGAACGAATGAATGAAGCAATCAATCAACCGATCAATTGTTGAATGAATAAATAAACGAATGAATGAGTACAACTGTTTACGACCTATTGACCTTTATAGGCTATTTAAGACCTTGGTTACCAAATAATCGGAACTAGTTTGAGTGAAAGCTAATCAAGTTTTTTAAAATAAATATTAACTTTTTAAAATATAAAGCTAATCAAGTTTTGATTTCCCTAGTTAATCGCCTTTCACAAAGTGCACAGTGAGACGCGATGAATCTATTTTTACCCCCAACCCACGGGGGTTTATTCCTACCCCCAAATCACAGGGGGTCCGTTCTTACCCCCATCCACTGGGGTCTATTCTTATCCCAACCACAGGGGGTTTATTCTTACCTCCAATCCACAGGGAGTTTATTCTTACCCCCATTCACACGGGGGTTTATCCCTATCCCCAACTCACAGGGGGTTTATTCTTACCCCATTCACAGGGGGATTTATCCCTATCCCCAACTCACAGGGGGTCTATTCTTACCTCCAATTTACAGGGAGTCTATTCTCACCCCCAACCCACAGGCGTTTTATCATTATCCCAACGCACAGGGGGTCTATTTTAATCCAGACCCACAGGGGGTCTATTCATACCCCCAACCCTTACGGGCTGCAAGAGACGGGAACAACCCTGGTGGTTATTTTTTCTGCCTTAGGCGCTGTTGGTTCATTGCTTCTTGCTAGTCGTGTTCTTGTTGCTGTTCTTGTTGCTGTTCTTGTTGCTGTTCCTATTGTTCTTGCTATTCCTATTGTTCTTGCTGTTCCTATTGTTCTTACTGCCACTACTACTGTTGTTGCTTTTACTACTGCTGTTGTCGATGCTGTTGTTGTTATTGCCGTCACCACTGCTGTTGTTGTTTTCTCTCCCCCACCACCACAACTATTACCACTACCCCTACAACTACAACAACTACTACCACCACCACCGTCACCACCACCGTCACCACCACCACCACCACCACCACCACCACCACCACCACCACCACCACCACCACCACCACCATTATTACTACTACCCCTACAACTACAACAACTATTACCACCTCCACCGTCACCATAACCATCACCACCACCACCACCAACACCACCACCTACACCACCACCTACACCACCACCACCACCACTACTACTACTACTACTACTACTACTACTACTACTACTACTACTACTACTACCACTGCAACTACTACTACCACCACCACCATCGTCACCACCATCGTCACCACCATCACCACCACCTCCACCTCCACCACCTTCACCACCACCGCCGCTACACCCACCACCGCCGCCACCACCATCACCACCACTACTACTACTACTACTACTACTACTACTACTACAACTACTACTACTACTACTACTACTACTACTACTATTACCTCCACCATTACTACTACTACTACTACTACTACTACTACTACTACTACTACTACTACTACTACTACTACTACTACTACTACTACTACTACCACTGCAACTGCTACTACCACCACCACCATCGTCACCACCATCACCACCACCTCCACCTCCACCACCTTCACCACCACCGCCGCTACACCCACCACCGCCGCCACCACCATCACCACCACCACAACTACTACTACTACTACTACTACTACTACTACTACTACTACTACTACTACTACTACTACTACTACTACTATTACCTCCACCGTTACTACTACTACTACTACTACTACTACTACTACTACTACTACTACTACCTCCACCATTACTACTACTACTACTACTATTACTACTACTACTACTACTACTATTACCTCCACCATTACTACTACTACTACTACTACTACTACTACTATTACCTCCACCATTACTACTACTACTACTACTACTACTACTACTACTACTACTACTACTACTACTACTACTACTACTACCACTACTACCACTACTACTACTACTACTACTACTACTACTACTACCTCCACCATTACTACTACTACTACTACTACTACTACTACTACTACTACTACTACTACTACTACTACTACTACTACTACTCCCCCCACCACTACTACTACTACTACCTCCACCAATACTACTACTACTACTACTACTACTACTACTACTACTACTACTACTACTACTACGACTACTACTACTACCATTACTACTACTATTACTACCACCACCACCACAACTACTACTACTACTACTATTACCCCCACCACCACTACAACTACTACCTCAAGCATTACTACTACTACTACTACTACTACTACTACTACTACTACTACTACTACTACTACTACTACTGCTACTACTGCTAGTACTACTACTACTACCACCACCACCACCACCACCACCATCACATGTATGTGCAAATATACATTCTCGCTGTATGTGCAAATATACACTCTCGCTGTATGTGCAAATATGCACTCTCGCTGTATGTGCAAATATGCACTCTCGCTGTATGTGCAAATATACACTCTCGCTGTATGTGCAAATATACATTCTCGCTGTATGTGCAAATAAACACTCTCGCTGTATGTGCAAATATACACTCTTACTGTATATGCAAACATACATTCTTGCTTTGCGTGTGTGTCAAAATACACTTTCGCTATGCATATGTGCAAACTTTCTCGCTGTGCGAATGTGCAAATATACACTCTCACTGTGCGAAAGTGCAAACATACACTCTCGCTATGCGTTTGTGCAAACATACACTCTCGTTTTGCATATATGGAAACTTACACTCTCGCTGGCGTAGGGCGTAACTGCAAACCTACACTGTTGTTTTGCATTTGTGCAAACTCACACTCTTGCTTTGTATGTGTGCAAACTTACTCTCGCTGTGCATGTTCTGCAAATCACACTTCCGCTGTGCATGTCTGCAAACTTGCACACTTGATTTGTGCGTGTGTGTAAATTACACGCTCTGTTCGTGTGTGCAAACCTACACTCCCGCTGTGCATATGTGCGAAATTACTATTGCTGTGTGTGTGTGTGCGAAAATACACTCTCACTGTGCATGTGTGCAAACTTACACTCTCGTTTTACATATACGAGCGCATGCTCACACACACTCTCGCTTTTATGAATAAGCTTACATACATTC
>JAWQFJ010033829.1:27500-55000 GCA_034096865.1 Theodoxus fluviatilis
GCCTGGCTGTCCAGCTCTTCTTCACTGGAACACCGCACGCCTGGCTGTCTAGCTGTCTGTGGCCACTCCCTCTCCTCCACTAGAACACAGTACGCCTGGCTGACCAGCTCTCCTTCACTGGAACACAGCACGCCTGGCTGTCCAGCTGTCCTTCACTGGAACACATCACGCCTGGCTGTCCAGCTCTCTGTGGCCACTCCCTGTCCTTCACTGGAACACAGCACGCCTAGCTGTCCAGCTGTCTGTGGCCACTCCGTCTCCTTCACTGAAACATAGCACCTCTGGCTGTCCAGCTCTCTGTGGCCACTCCCTCTCCTTCACTGGAACACAGCACGCCTGGCTGTCCAGCTCTCTGTGGCCACTCCCTCTCCTTCACTGGAACACAGCACGCCTGGCTGTCCAGCTCTCCTTCACTGGAACACAGCACCACTGGCTGTCCAGCTCTCTGTGGCCACTCTCTCTCTTTCACTGGAACATGGCACGCCTGGCTCTCCAGCTGTCCTTCACTGGAACACATCACGCCTGGCTGTCCAGCTCTCTGTGGCCACTCCCTGTCCTTCACTGGAACACAGCACGCCTAGCTGTCCAGCTGTCTGTGGCCACTCCCTCTCCTTCACTGAAACATAGCACCACTGGCTGTCCAGCTCTCTGTGGCCACTCCCTCTCCTTCAGTGGAACACAGCAACCCTGGCTGTCCAGCTCTCTGTGGCCACTCCCTCTCCTTCACTGGAACACAGCACCACTGGCTGTCCAGCTCTTCTTCACTGAAACATAGCACCACTGGCTGTCCAGCTCTCTGTGGCCACTCCCTCTCCTTCAGTGGAACACAGCACCCCTGGCTGTCCAGCTCTCTGTGGCCACTCCCTCTCCTTCACTGGAACACAGCACGCCTGGCTGTCCAGCTCTCTGTGGCCACTCCCTCTCCTTCATTGGAACACAGCACGTCTGGCTGTCAAGCTGTCTGTGGCCACTCCCTCTCCTTCACTGGAACACAGCACGCCTGGCTGTCCAGCTGTCTGTGGCCACTCCCTCTCCTTCACTGGAACACAGCACGTCTGGCTGTCAAGCTGTCTGTGGCCACTCCCTCTCCTTCACTGGAACACAGATCGCCTGGCTGTCCAGCTCTCTGGCCACTCCCTCTCCTTCACTGGAACACCGCACGCCTGGCTGTCCAGCTGTCCTTCACTGGAACACATCACGTCTGGCTGTCCAGCTGTTCTTCACTGGAACACATCACGCCTGGCTGTCCAGCTGTCCTTCAGTGGATTACATCACGCCTGGCTGTCCAGCTCTTCTTCACTGGAACACAGCACGCCTGGCTGTCCAGCTGTCCTTCACTGGAACACAGCACGCCTGGCTGTCCAACTCTCCTTCACTGGAACACAGCACGCCTGACTGTCCAGCTGTCCTTCACTGAAACACAGCACGCCTGGCTGTCCAGCTGTCTGTGGCCACTCCCTCTTCTTCACTGGAACACAGCACGCCTGGCTGTCCAGCTGTCCTTCACTGGAACACAGCACGCCTGGCTGTCCAGCTCTCCTTCACTGGAACACAGCACGCCTGGCTGTCCAGCTCTCTGTGGCCACTCCCTCTCCTTCACTGGAACACAGCACGCCTGGCTGTCCAGCTCTCTGTGGCCACTCCCTCTCCTTCACTGGAACACAGCACGCCTGGCTGTCCAGCTCTCTGTGGCCACTCCCTCTCCTTCACTGGAACACAGCACGCCTGGCTGTCCAGCTCTCTGTGGCCATTCCCTCTCCTTCACTGCAACACAGCACGCCTGGCTGTCCAGCTGTCTGTGGCCACTCCCTCTCCTTCACTGCAACACCGCACGCCTGGCTGTCCAGCTGTCTGTGGCCACTCCCTCTCCTTCACTGGAACACAGCACGCCTGGCTGTCCAACTGTCTGTGGCCACTCCCTCTCCTTCACTGGAACACAGCACGCCTGGCTGTCCATCTGTCTGTGGCCACTCCCTCTTCTTCACTGGAACACAGCACGCCTGGCTGTCCAACTGTCCTTCACTGGAACACAGCACGCCTGGCTGTCTAGCTGTCCTTCACTGGAACACAGCACGCCTGGCTGTCCAGCTGTCCTTCACTGGAACACAGCACGCCTGGCTGTCCAGCTGTCTGTGGCCACTCCCTCTCCTTCACCGGAACACAGACAATAGCTCGCACAGGCCAGATGAAGTAAATCGGGATTTTGGCAAACTTGTCATTTCTTCATGCGATGTTTGCACAGGTATAGGCCATCTGTGTGTGACATTCAAAGTCCATTTGACAAAAAAGGTAAATATATGTAAATGTTGTGAAACGGAATGCCCCTGTACGGGACCCTGTTACGCTGTAGACCGACAGATCCATTGCCACGCACACCCATAATATTTGCCATCCGGGCAGTTTAGTCTGGCTGACGTCATTGTTGCAGATTCACGAGAGGGGTGACGACATGGGCCACGGGGGCAAGCCCGACAGCAACGCCACGGGGGCTGCGGGGGGCAGATTGGGCTGCTGCGTGGTCACGTGGCACGCCAAGACAGAGTGGGAGATGCAGCCCGCTCCAGAAAAGGTGGAAGGTCACAAGCACATGCAAATGATCCTCGGGCGGCACCGCCGTCAGGCCCACCACGACCAGGACGGTCACGACCACCACGACCACCACGACCACCACGACCACCACGACCACCACGACCACCACGACCACCACGACCACCACGACCAGGACGGTCACGACCATCACGACCACCACGACCACCTAATGCAAATGATCCTCGCGCGGCACCGCCGTCAGGCCCACCACGACCAGGACGGTCACGACCACCACGACCACCACGACCACCACGACCACCACGACCAAGTCGGTCACGACCACCACGACCACCACGACAACTATGACCACCACGACCACCACGACCAGGACGGTCACGACCACCACGACCACCACGACCAGGACGGTCACGACCACCACGACCACCACGACCAGGACGGTCACGACCATCACGACCACCACGACCACCACGACCACCACGACCACCTCGACCAGCACGTTGACGATCCCCATGGCCACGAGGACCACTGGGACCACGTGCACAAGGCCCACCGTCACCACCGCAAGGCTGGCGACTACCCACCACCACCATCCAAGTAGACCTCCCACCCCTCTCCTGACTAGATTCCTCATGCTCCCCCCGTCTAGACCCCGTTCCTCTGTATAGATCCCCCCATCCTCCCCCCGTCTAGACCCCCCCCCCTCCCTCTGTATAGATCCCCCTACCCTCCCCCTGTCTAGATCCCCCTCCCTCTGTCTAGATCCCCCTCCCTCTGTCTAGACCCCCTACCATCTCCCCGTCTAGACTCTCCATCCTCCCCCTGTCTAGACCCCCCACCCTCCCCCTGTCCAGACATCCTACCATCCCCCTGTAGACCCCCACCCTCCCCCTGTAGGCCCCCACCCTCCCCCTGTAGACCCCCCACCCTCCCCCTGTAGACCCCCCCCACCCTCCCCCTGTAGACCCCCCTCCCCAAGCCGCCGCCGAGGAGTGGGGGCAGCCGTGTCCCATTGCGCTAGGGCTCGTCCTGCTGTCCGTGGCCGGCGGCTCCGCCACCCGGAGAATGGCGGTCCCTTCCCGAGGCGTTCTCATCTCCAGCGAGATGTCTCGCCATCCGGGGTCTCCGCTGGAAGGCCTGCTGGTCACTGCCCAGGGAGTGGCCAGTGATTTCTACTTCCGTCGTGCGCAGTTGCGTCGACAGTCTGAAGTTCCACCTCCTAAACAGTTCTCCGCGCTCTCGAGAAAGTGCATATGTTTTGTAAGAAACTAAGATTTGACATGTTTCGCGGAGACGTCCAATAAAAATTATGTGTGCAACCCTCATGATTGTTACTGGTTGACTCAGCTGCAAATCACATTTGTCTTAAAATATTACATTAAGATAGCCATATCTGTCTTCTCTCTCTCTCTCTCTCTCTCTCTCTTCCCTCTCTCTCTCTCTCTCTCTCTCTCTCTCTCTCTTCTCCTATCTCTCTCTGCTCGTCTCTCTCTTCGTCTTCTCTCTCTCTCTCTCCTCTCTCTCTTCCCTCTCTCTCTCTCTCTCTCTCTCTCTCTTCCCTCTTTCTTTCCTCTCTCTCTCTCTTTCCTCTCTCTCTTCCTTCTCTCTCTTCCCTCTCTCTCTCTCTCTCTCTCTCTCTCTCTCTCTCTCTCTCTCTCTCTTCCCTCTCTCCCTCCCTTCTTCCCTCCAATATGTACTGATAAAGAAGAAAATGAACATTTGTTAATTCATTGCCCTAAATTTTTATATACTTTACTTAGGTAGCAGTACATAGCAAAGTATATTAACCCTAATATGAGTGGGTACCGATACTTGGTAGACGGACAAGATACATGGAAACTAGAGTTTTAGTGATGCACATACATTACTCTATGAAATTAAGAGATCTGTCTTTAAGTGATAACCAGGCAGGTGTTGTCTCGTCACAATACAGTCTCGACGTATGTAGGGGGATCGGCAGCAGGATGCAGGTGGACGTGACTTGGTTTGTGTACATGTATTTAAGCTCTGAAGCATAAACAAATTTTATTTTACTAAATGTAAATAAAAACCGCTGGCGCTGAACCTCCAGGTTTTGGCATTAAAAAAAGAAGAAGAAGAAGATCGGGTTCGAACCCACCCCATCCCCTCCCACCATCTCCCTCTTCCCCACTCCCCCATCCCCTCCCACCATCCCTCCACCCCCACCCCATCCCTTCCCACCATCTCCCTCTCCCCCATCCCATCCCCTCCCACCATCTCCCTCCCCCCCCCACCCCTCACCATCTCCCTCTCCCCACTCCCCCCCATCCCCTCCCACCATCTCCTCTCCCCCACCCCTCCCCCCACCATCTCCCTCTCCCCACCCCCATCCCCTCCCACCATCTCCCTCTCTCCCCACCCCACCCCCTCCCACCATCTCCCTCTTCCCCCCTCCCCCATCCCCTCCCACCATCTCCTCTCCCCCACCCCATCCCCTCCACCATCTCTTCTCTCCCCACCCCACCCCCTCCTACCATCTCCCTCTCCCCCATCCCATCCCCTCCACCATCTCCGTCCCCCACCCCATCCTCCTCACCATCTCCCTCTTCCCACCCATCCCCTCCCACCATCTCTTCTCCCCCACCCCATCCCCTCCTACCATCTCCCTCTTCCCCACCACCCATCCCCTCCCCCTCCCTCCACCCCCCCCCACCCTCCCACCATCTCCTCTCCCCCACCCCATCCCTCCCACCATCTCCCTCTCCCCCACCCCATCCACTCCACCATCTCCCTCTCCCCACCCCATCCCCTCCCACCATCCCCTCCCCACCCCTCCCTCCCACCATCTCCCTCTCCCCACCCATCCCTCCCACCATCTCCTCTCCCCCCCCCATCCCCTCCCACTCTCCCTCCCCACCCTCCCTCCCCTCCCCCACCCCCCTCCCCTCCCACCATCTCCCTCTCCCCCACCCCATCCCTCCCACCATCTCCCTCTCCCCCTCCCATCCCCTCCACCATCTCCTCCCTCCCCCCCATCCCTCCCACCATCCCCTCCTCCCCCCCCCATCCCCTCCCCACCATCCTCCCTCTCCCCCCTCCTCTCCCTCCCCACCCACCTCTCCCTCCCCCTCCACTCCCTCCCACCATCTCCCTCTCCCCACCCCATCCCCTCCCCATCTCCTCTCCCCCACCCCATCCCCTCCACCATCTCCCTCTCCCCCCCCCATCCCCTCCCACCATCCCCTCTCCCCCACCCTCCCTCCCCCATCTCCCTCTCCCCCCATCCCCTCCCACCATCTCCCTCTCCCCACCCCATCCCCTCCCACCATCTCCCTCTCCCCCCCCCTCCCCCCCCCTCTCCCCCACCTCCCTCCACATCCTCTCCTCTCCCCATCCACCCTCCACCATCTCCCTCTCCCCCACCACCCCTCCCACCATCTCCCTCTCCCCCACCCCATCCCCTCCCACCATCTCCCTCTCCTCCACCCACCCTCCCACCATCTCCTCTCCCCTCGCCCCACCCTCTCCCACCATCTCCCTCTCCCCCACCCCCTCCCACCATCTCCCTCTCCCCCACCCCATTCCCTCCCACTATCTCCCTCTCCCCCACCCACCCATGCGATCATAGGACGAAGGCCGACTGAAACTTGCGAGGGCCTAAAAGCTGGAGGGATAAAAAAATTACGAAATTACGTCACGTTATTCTTCGACGTCACACATGCCAAAACTTGAGTCGGGACAGAGTTCCGTCCCTTGCAACACCAAAACGTAAAAACGTTAAAAAAAAGTCACTTCAAAGTCAAATTTGGTCACGAAAAATACCCTACGACCCCTTCCTAACCATCCTATGGGCCGATGCCAAAAAGCAAAAGCGTATCGGCGAAACGGGCTCGGAGAGTTGTGCACAAAGTTTACCTTTTGCGTATTAATATATAGATTCAGTGCCATTCTGTTTGACTCGATCTTGATTTGGCTATTCCATCAATTGACTACTTGCATCGTAAAAAATCCTTCTTCGTCCTTCACCAATGTTCTCTAAATTATTCATTCTCGCATGGATTCTATATAGGACCCACGCTGCTGGAAACTCTACTCGCAAATGACGTAAACGTTGTTGATGACGTCACACATTTTGCAATTTCGCCATTCCATCAAATTGACTGTGGGGAGGTGCTTCCGAGTGTACGACCTTAAAAACCACTTTCTGTTCAAACCTCGATTCTGAAAACTTGATACATTCAATCGGACCTAACTTCCAGTTAGTGTGCAAAATGTCAAGGAAATCCGTCTAGTAGTTTTTGAGATATAAGCCGTGGAGTCGGGACAGACACACACACAGACAGACAGACAGACAGACACACAGACAGACAGACAGACAGACAGACAGATAAAGTCTGTAGGACCTCCAGTAAACCTGGAGGGATAACTTGCACTTTTATATTACAATCGCTCGTAAACCTCTTGGGTGACAAGTGTTTATGAAATGTATATATTTTTCTTATCAGTTTGCGCTCTGTGAGAGATGCTTTTGACATAACACTGACTCTAACAGTAACAGACTGTGATTCAACCAGTTGTGATGATGAAGACGTTTTCTTTTAGTTGAGAGATGCTAAAAGTATCAATATCTACTGTAATGTTTTACGTAATATTGTACATAACATGTCTTAATTGACGGATGGGTCGTCGGCCGCAATAAAGTACTAATCAATCAATCGATCAATCGATCAATCATTCAATCAATCAATTAATCAATCAAATCCCTCCCTCCCTTCTTCCCTCTCTCTCTCTCTCTCTCTCTCTCTCTCTCTCTCTCTGTCTTTTTATGTGCCTCTCTGTCTCTCTCTACTCTTCTCTCCCTCTGTCACTCTCTCTCTCTCTCTCTCTCTCTCTCTCTCTCTCCCCCTCTCTCTCTCTCTCTCTCTCTCTCTCCCTCTCTCTCTCTGTGTCTATCTCTTTTTGTCACTATCTCTGTCTCTTTTTGTGTGTGTGTCTCTATGTATGTGTGTGTGTATGTGTGTGTGTGTGTGTCTATCTGCCTGTCTGTCTGTCTGTCTGTCTGTCTGTCTGTCTGTCTGTCTGTCTGTCTGTCTGTCTGTCTGTCTGTCTGTCTGCCTGCCTGTCTGTCTGTCTGTCTGTCTGTCTGTCTGTCTGTCTGTCTGTCTGTCTGTCTGTCTGTCTGTCGATCTGCCGTGTCTGCCTGTCCTGTGTGTCTGCCTGTCTGTCTGTCTGGTCTGTCTGTACTGTCTTATGTCTGTCTCTCTACTCTCTCTCTCGCTCTCGTCTCTCTCTCTCGTCAGCTCTCTCTCTCTCTCTCTCTCTCTCTCTCTCTCTCTCTCTTCTCATTTGTCAAAAAACTTTTTTCAACGTGGAGACGTTGAAGCCAACCCTGGATCTGACTGCAGATACCATGGTAAACCACAGAAAGAGATGCATCATACATATGAGAGAAGAGGGTCACATTCAACAGCATGTAACAAAGGAATTCGCATGGAGCATGACGCGAACCACAGAAGAGTATATCAAAGCATAGTGGAGGAAGTATGTGGGGAAATTCACATTCTTCAAAAAGAAATACTTAACATGACAACACATATCCAGTGGCTTAGTCACCAAAATAGACAGTTTTGGATAAGTGTCCAAGACATGGAAAGTAGATAGCAGACTTATTTCAAGGAGCATAGCGAAAGAACCAGAGAATTACGAAATGACGTATATATAAAGACACAGTTTCAAGACATGGAAAACCGCCTCTCCATGATGAAAGATGCAAATGATTTCTTGGAGAAAGCAATGGAGAGAAACAGTATACGCATGTTTGGTGACCCCGAGGAAGTAAACGAATCATACTGGAACTGTGTGCAAAAAGTAGTAAATCGTGCAAGAAGCACCCCACAGGCAAAATGGACTGAAAGAGACATTGCATTTGTACAGAGGATTGGAAAGAGACAAAATAGGCAGCATAACGATTGTCGACCTATACTGGTGACGTTTCTTTCTCTAACAGATAAGCTGATGGTGCTACAATAGGGTCGGGATTTCTGAGACAGAATGGGATACGAATATCTGGAGATGGTGTGTCAATGAATCATGTGGCTTCAGCGAAATCAACTGAACGATACCACCAGGGAATCGCCCAGTATTACCATGAACAACGCTAACAAACTAATGACGCAGCCTACAAGAACAATACAGAACGATCAAATCATAGAAGAAATAAAATTCAATAAAACAGAGCTGATTATTACATTCCAAGATCAACTGATACAAATCGACACTATGGTTACAATTTAAAACATTACATGAAGAAGAAACAACCGAGAACAAACGGAAACCTAATTACTATCATGACGAATGATTACCTTTGTAGAGACAGTGACATTCAAGCAAATAGACAGGATCGTTCTAATCACCAGTCAAAGAGTCCATCTCGATGTCATGGCCCAAATCAAAGGGAATGCAATGAAACTGGGGGATCTTGATCCCAGACCACACCTCAACGAAAATATCAACACTCCAAAACGTTTTATGATGACAATAACCACAGAAGGAACAGTGAATGACATCTCTAAAGCGCCAAGGACAACACAGACTGTAACAAACAGGGAAGCGAATTCCAGATCAAGCAATCCTGGTAGCCCATCTTCTATAAGCAACAGTCAGAGTGTGACCTAGCCAGGGTAGAACAGTCAACACAAAAAGCCGAGACAAAGTGCAACATTCCATCCTCGACTGACTGACCGGAACAGAAAAAGACAGACATAGGGATACATGCAACGACCTAGCCAATGAGCAACAACTTGAACATAACTCAGTGACAATACCAAGAAACACTGACGAGAGACTAAGCAGTTGTTCCCGTGAAGTCGAGACCTTTGTACTTGAAGACTCTGAAGCAGGAAAGGACGAGAATCGGAGGGAGAAGTTCTCTCCACCACAGACAAATGACATTTGGCGTGGCAGGCTACGCCACACAAATCAAGGACGACACACTTCTCATGCTGCAGTAACCGGTGCTCTCCCCTCTTCAACCTGACAACAAAGCCGACGACCTGTCCCAAGTATCGACATAGACCAATAATTAGGTGAGACAACCAGATGTGCTAAAGAACAGTCTGTATTAGGAACTGTTTAAAAAAACTTTCACAATGTGTGCTGGAACATAGAAGGTTTCTTCTCCAGATGAGTGAGCCAGAGTTCCTGCGATATATTTTACCTTTTGGTGTATGCTGTCTGATAGAAACATTTACTGCAGATAATTTAGATTTTTCCGCCCAATTCAATCAGCATATGGTTTTTCATGTCCCAGCTAAGAAATTATCGCATCATGGTAGAAGGTCTGGAGGCATACTGGTAGCAGTGAAAAATAACACAAGTCATATAGTTTCACAAATCCAAAGCGAAATAGAGTATTGAGCAATACTTAGATTTCTAAACTATAGACAGAAAGATCTTATCTTGTTCTGCATGTACATACCCCCAATAGACTCTCCCTATTACATGGGGGGGGGGGGGGGGTTAAGTGCAGTATCATAATGCTGGAAGATGAACTTTTACGTATACAAGAAATGCATCCAGATGCTGACATATTAATTTGTGGTGACCTCAATGCCAAGACAGGGAACTGGAATGTAAACAAAGATAATGGTGATGATGATGAAAGGGATAATGTTTTAGGAATAAATTTGCACCTTAACCAAAGTATCCTTAAAAGCATATACTGACGCTCTTTTTGTTTTAACTGGAGGGTCCTCCGAGAACCTGAGGATTCTTGTGTCTGCGGAAGAGCGTAGCTGTCTTGCGGGTGTGTATGTGCGCATGGGTTTAGATAGATATTGAGGAAGGGATTCAGATAAGTAATGGAAGCAAGACAGGCAATCTTCTATTGGACTTTTGGTAGAGGGATAACTTTAGCTTTTTTCCATTGATCTGGGAAGTTTTGCTTGATAATGCACAAATTGTATATGTATGTGAGCGAGTCGATTACATATGGAAGAGAGAGTTTGAGAAGAAAGCTACTGATGCCATCAGATCCTGTTGTTTTTGAGTTCCGTTTTTCAATAAATCTGCCAACTTCATGAACAGCAAGAAGAGGAACCTCAAATTCCAATGAAGACAATAGTCTCTCCTGGCAGAATTATTGGAGATATCCTGTTTCAGATTGGAAATTATGGTTGCTATCGCGAGGGAATAACTTTTCAGCCACAAAGAGGAAGTGCTTATAGCATTTAGAGAGAGAGAGAGAGGGGGGGAGAGAGAGAGAGAGAGAGATAGACACAGAGAGAGAGAGACAGAGACAGAGAGAGAGAGAGAGACAGAGAGAGACAGAGAGAGAAGGAGAGAGAGAGAGAGAGAGAGAGAGAGAGAGAGAGAGAGAGAGAGAGAGATAGAGAGAGGGAGAGAGGGAGAGAGAGAGAGAGAGAGAGAGAGACAGACAGACAGAGAGAGAGAGAAAGAGTTCTCTGCATGGAAGACAGCGGGTTGTGATGTCTGCACTCAAGGACACGCATGCTGCAGGGACGGGCCGAGCGAGCGTTCCGTGCTCTGGAGCTGCAGCCCGTCTCCACTTCGATCTCAGCTGGCCTCGGCCTGGAGGCGCTGCAGAGGGCGGGAGGCGCTGCAGAGGGCGGGAGGCGCTGCAGAGGGCCGGAGGCGCTGCAGAGGGCGGGAGGCGCTGCAGAGGGCGGGAGGCGCTGCAGAGGGCGGGAGGCGCTGCAGAGGGCGGGAGGCGCTGCAGAGGGCGAGAGGCGCTGCAGAGGGCGGGAGGCGCTGCAGAGGGCGGGAGGCGCTGCAGAGGGCGGGAGGCGCTGCAGAGGGCGGGAGGCGCTGCAGAGGGCGGGAGGCGCTGCAGAGGGCGGGAGGCGCTGCAGAGGGCGGGAGGCGCTGCAGAGGGCGGGAGGCGCTGCAGAGGGCGAGAGGCGCTGCAGAGGGCGGGAGGCGCTGCAGAGGGCGGGAGGCGCTGCAGAGGGCGGGAGGCGCTGCAGAGGGCGGGAGGCGCTGCAGAGGGCGGGAGGCGCTGCAGAGGCCTGGAGGCGCTGCAGAGGCCTGGAGGCGTTGCAGAGGGCGGGAGGCGCTGCAGAGGGCGGGAGGCGCTGCAGAGGGCGGGAGGCGCTGCAGAGGGCCGGAGGCGCTGCAGAGGGCGGGAGGCGCTGCAGAGGGCGGGAGGCGCTGCAGAGGGCGGGAGGCGCTGCAGAGGGCGGGAGGCGCTGCAGAGGGCGGGAGGCGCTGCAGAGGGCGGGAGGCGCTGCAGAGGGCGGGAGGCGCTGCAGAGGGCGGGAGGCGCTGCAGAGGGCGGGAGGCGCTGCAGAGGGCGGGAGGCGCTGCAGAGGGCGGGAGGCGCTGCAGAGGGCGGGAGGCGCTGCAGAGGGCGGGAGGCGCTGCAGAGGGCGAGAGGCGCTGCAGAGGGCGGGAGGCGCTGCAGAGGGCGGGAGGCGCTGCAGAGGGCGGGAGGCGCTGCAGAGGGCGGGAGGCGCTGCAGAGGGCGGGAGGCGCTGCAGAGGCCTGGAGGCGCTGCAGAGGCCTGGAGGCGTTGCAGAGGGCGGGAGGCGCTGCAGAGGGCGGGAGGCGCTGCAGAGGGCGGGAGGCGCTGCAGAGGGCGGGAGGCGCTGCAGAGGGCGGGAGGTGCTGCAGAGGGCGGGAGGCGCTGCAGATGGCGGGAGGCGCTGCAGAGAGCGGGAGGCGCTGCAGAGGGCGGCAGGCGCTGCAGAGGGCAGGAGGCGCTGCAGAGGGCGGGAGTGGCGAGAGATGACTAGATGCCAGGCCCTTGGGGAGGCACGGAACAAGATGTGTGAGGGCAACTTCCCGTGGGGGCTGGCCTGGATGCATAGCAGGAGGAGCTGCAGGTATTCTACCTGTGCGTCTTCAGGCTGTAAGTCTTCAGATGGTAAATCTTCAGGCTGTAAGTCTTTTGCCTGTAAGTCCTCTGCCTGTAAATCTTCAGCCTGTAAGTCTCAACCTGTGCGTCTTCAGGCTGTAAGTCTTTTGCCTGTAAGTCTTCAGGCTGTAAGTCTTTTGCCTGTAGGTCTTTAGGCTGTTAGTCTTCTGCCTGTAAGTCTTTTACCTGTAAGTCTTCAGGATGTAAGTCTTTTGCCTGTAAGTCTTCAGGCTGTAAGTCGTCTGCCTGTAAGTCTTCTGCCTGTAAGTCTTTTGCCTGTAAGTCTTCTGCCTGTAAGTCTTCTGCCTGTAAGTCTTCTGCCTGTAAGTCTTCAGCCTGTAAGTCTTCTGCCTGTAAGTCTTTTACCTGTAAGTCTTCAGGATGTAAGTCTTTTGCCTGTAAGTCTTCAGGCTGTAAGTCGTCTGCCTGTAAGTCTTCTGCCTGTAAGTCTTCCGCCTGTAAGTCTTCCGCCTGTAAGTCTTCTGCCTGTAAGTCTTCAGCCTGTAAGTCTTCAGCCTGTAAGTCTTCAGCCTGTAAGTCTTCAGCCTGTAAGTCTTCTGCCTGTAAGTCGTCTGCCTGTAAGTCTTTAGCCTGTAAGTCTTCTGCCTGTAAGTCTTCAGGCTGTAAGTCTTTAGCCTGTAAGTCGTCTGCCTGTAAGTCTTTAGCCTGTAAGTCTTCTGCCTGTAAGTCTTCAGCCTGTAAGTCTTCTGCCTGTAAGTCGTCTGCCTGTAAGTCTTTAGCCTGTAAATCTTCTGCCTGTAAGTCTTCAGCCTGTAAGTCTTCTGCCTGTAAGTCGTCTGCCTGTAAGTCTTTAGCCTGTAAGTCTTTAGCCTGTAAGTCGTCTGCCTGTAAGTCTTCTGCCTGTAAGTCTTCAGGCTGTAAGTCTTTAGCCTGTAAGTCGTCTGCCTGTAAGTCTTTAGCCTGTAAGTCTTCTGCCTGTAAGTCTTCAGCCTGTAAGTCTTCTGCCTGTAAGTCGTCTGCCTGTAAGTCTTTAGCCTGTAAGTCTTCAGCCTGTAAGTCTCAGCCTGTAAGTCTTTAGGCTGTAAGTCTTCAGGCTGTAAGTCTTCTGCCTGTAAGTCTTCTGCCTGTAAGTCTTCAGGCTGTAAGTCTTTTGCCTGTAAGTCTTCTACCTGTGCGTCTTCAGGCTGTAAGTCTTTTGCCTGTAAGTCTTCAGGCTGTAAGTCTTTCGCCTGTAAGTCGTCTGCCTGTAAGTCTTTAGCCTGTAAGTCTTCAGCCTGTAAGTCTTCAGGCTGTAAGTCTTTTGCCTGTAAGTCTTCTGCCTGTAAGTCTTCAGGCTGTAAGTCTTCAGGCTGTTAGTCTTCTGCCTGTAAATCTTCAGCCTGTAAGTCTTCAGCCTGTAAGTCTTCAGCCTGTAAGTCTTCAGCCTGTAAGTCTTCAGCCTGTAAGTCTTCAGCCTGTAAGTCTTCAGCCTGTAAGTCTTCTGCCTGTAAGTCTTCTGCCTGTAAGTCTTCAGGCTGTAAGTCTTCTGCCTGTAAGTCTTCTGCCTGTAAGTCTTCTGCCTGTAAGTCTTCAGGCTGTAAGTCTTCTGCGTGTAAGTCTTCTGCCTGTAAGTCTTCTGCCTGTAAGTCTTCAGCCTGTAAGTCTTCAGCCTGTAAGTCTTCTGCCTGTAAGTCTTCTGCCTGTAAGTCTTCTGCCTGTAAGTCTTTAGCCTGTAAGTCTTCAGCCTGTGAGTCTTCTGCCTGTAAGTCTTCTGCCTGTAAGTCTTTAGCCTGTAAGTCTTCAGCCTGTAAGTCTTCTGCCTGTAAGTCTTCTGCCTGTAAGTCTTCTGTCTGTAAGTCTTTTGCCTGTAAGTCTTCTGTATGTAAGTCTTCTGCGTGTAAGTCTTCTGCCTGTAAGTCTTCTGCCTGTAAGTCTTCTGCCTGTAAGTCTTCTGCCTGTAAGTCTTCTGCCTGTAAGTCTTCTGCCTGTAAGTCTTCTGTATGTAAGTCTTCTGCCTGTAAGTCTTCTGCCTGTAAGTCTTCTGCCTGTAAGTCTTCTTCTGCCTGTAAGTCTTCTTCTGCCTGTAAGTCTTTAGCCTGTAAGTCTTTAGCCTGTAAGTCTTCTGCCTGTAAGTCTTCAGCCTGTAAGTCTTCTGCCTGTAAGTCGTCTGCCTGTAAGTCTTTAGCCTGTAAGTCTTCTGCCTGTAAGTCTTCTGCCTGTAAGTCTTCTGCCTGTAAGTCTTCAGCCTGTAAGTCTTCTGCCTGTAAGTCTTTTACCTGTAAGTCTTCAGGATGTAAGTCTTTTGCCTGTAAGTCTTCAGGCTGTAAGTCGTCTGCCTGTAAGTCTTCTGCCTGTAAGTCTTTTGCCTGTAAGTCTTCTGCCTGTAAGTCTTCTGCCTGTAAGTCTTTTGCCTGTAAGTCTTCAGGCTGTAAGTCTTTCGCCTGTAAGTCGTCTGCCTGTAAGTCTTTAGCCTGTAAGTCTTCAGCCTGTAAGTCTTCAGGCTGTAAGTCTTTTGCCTGTAAGTCTTCTGCCTGTAAGTCTTCAGGCTGTAAGTCTTCAGGCTGTTAGTCTTCTGCCTGTAAATCTTCAGCCTGTAAGTCTTCAGCCTGTAAGTCTTCAGCCTGTAAGTCTTCAGCCTGTAAGTCTTCAGCCTGTAAGTCTTCAGCCTGTAAGTCTTCTGCCTGTAAGTCTTCTGCCTGTAAGTCTTCAGGCTGTAAGTCTTCTGCCTGTAAGTCTTCTGCCTGTAAGTCTTCTGCCTGTAAGTCTTCAGGCTGTAAGTCTTCTGCGTGTAAGTCTTCTGCCTGTAAGTCTTCTGCCTGTAAGTCTTCAGCCTGTAAGTCTTCAGCCTGTAAGTCTTCTGCCTGTAAGTCTTCTGCCTGTAAGTCTTCTGCCTGTAAGTCTTTAGCCTGTAAGTCTTCAGCCTGTGAGTCTTCTGCCTGTAAGTCTTCTGCCTGTAAGTCTTTAGCCTGTAAGTCTTCAGCCTGTAAGTCTTCTGCCTGTAAGTCTTCTGCCTGTAAGTCTTCTGTCTGTAAGTCTTTTGCCTGTAAGTCTTCTGTATGTAAGTCTTCTGCGTGTAAGTCTTCTGCCTGTAAGTCTCTGCCTGTAAGTCTTCTGCCTGTAAGTCTTCTGCCTGTAAGTCTTCTGCCTGTAAGTCTTCTGCCTGTAAGTCTTCTGCCTGTAAGTCTTCTGCCTGTAAGTCTTCTTCTGCCTGTAAGTCTTCTGCCTGTAAGTCTTTAGCCTGTAAGTCTTCAGCCTGTAAGTCTTCTGCCTGTAAGTCTTCTGCCTGTAAGTCTTCTGTCTGTAAGTCTTTTGCCTGTAAGTCTTCTGTATGTAAGTCTTCTGCGTGTAAGTCTTCTGCCTGTAAGTCTCTGCCTGTAAGTCTTCTGCCTGTAAGTCTTCTGCCTGTAAGTCTTCTTCTGCCTGTAAGTCTTCTGCCTGTAAGTCTTCAGCCTGTAAGTCTTCAGCCTGTAAGTCTTCTGCCTGTAAGTCTTCAGCCTGTAAGTCTTCTGCCTGTAAGTCTTCTGCCTGTAAGTCTTCAGCCTGTAAGTCTTCTGCCTGTAAGTCTTTTGCCTGTAAGTCTTCAGGCTGTAAGTCTTTCGCCTGTAAGTCGTCTGCCTGTAAGTCTTTAGCCTGTAAGTCTTCAGCCTGTAAGTCTTCAGGCTGTAAGTCTTCTGCCTGTAAGTCTTCTGCCTGTAAGTCTTCTGCCTGTAAGTCTTCTTCTGCCTGTAAGTCTTCTTCTGCCTGTAAGTCTTCTTCTGCCTGTAAGTCTTCTGCCTGTAAGTCTTCAGCCTGTAAGTCTTCAGCCTGTAAGTCTTCTGCCTGTAAGTCTTCTGCCTGTAAGTCTTCAGCCTGTAAGTCTTCAGCCTGTAAGTCTTCTGCCTGTAAGTCTCTGCCTGTAAGTCTTCTGCCTGTAAGTCTTCTGCCTGTAAGTCTTCTTCTGCCTGTAAGTCTTCTGCCTGTAAGTCTTCTGCCTGTAAGTCTTCTTCTGCCTGTAAGTCTTCTGCCTGTAAGTCTTCTGCCTGTAAGTCTTCTGCCTGTAAGTCTTCTTCTGCCTGTAAGTCTTCTGCCTGTAAGTCTTCTTCTGCCTGTAAGTCTTCTGCCTGTAAGTCTTCTGTCTGTAAGTCTTCTTCTGCCTGTAAGTCTTCTGCCTGTAAGTCTTCTTCTGCCTGTAAGTCTTCTTCTGCCTGTAAGTCTTCTTCTGCCTGTAAGTCTTCTGTATGTAAGTCTTCTGCGTGTAAGTCTTCTGCCTGTAAGTCTCTGCCTGTAAGTCTTCTGCCTGTAAGTCTTCTGCCTGTAAGTCTTCTTCTGCCTGTAAGTCTTCTGCCTGTAAGTCTTCTGCCTGTAAGTCTTCTTCTGCCTGTAAGTCTTCTTCTGCCTGTAAGTCTTCAGCCTGTAAGTCTTCTGCCTGTAAGTCTTCTGCCTGTAAGTCTTCTGCCTGTAAGTCTTCTGCCTGTAAGTCTTCTGCCTGTAAGTCTTCTTCTGCCTGTAAGTCTTCTGCCTGTAAGTCTTCTGCCTGTAAGTCTTTAGCCTGTAAGTCTTTAGCCTGTAAGTCTTCAGCCTGTAAGTCTTCAGCCTGTAAGTCTTCAGCCTGTAAGTCTTTAGGCTGTTAGTCTTCTGTCTGTAAGTCTTCAGCCTGTAAGTCTTCAGCCTGTAAGTCTTCTGCCTGTAAGTCGTCTGCCTGTAAGTCTTTAGCCTGTAAGTCTTCTGCCTGTAAGTCTTCTGCCTGTAAGTCTTCTGCCTGTAAGTCTTTAGGCTGTTAGTCTTCTGTCTGTAAGTCTTCAGCCTGTAAGTCTTTAGGCTGTTAGTCTTCTGTCTGTAAGTCTTCAGCCTGTAAGTCTTCAGCCTGTAAGTCTTCTGCCTGTAAGTCGTCTGCCTGTAAGTCTTTAGCCTGTAAGTCTTCTGCCTGTAAGTCTTCTGCCTGTAAGTCTTCTGCCTGTAAGTCTTCAGCCTGTAAGTCTTCTGCCTGTAAGTCTTTTACCTGTAAGTCTTCAGGATGTAAGTCTTTTGCCTGTAAGTCTTCAGGCTGTAAGTCGTCTGCCTGTAAGTCTTCTGCCTGTAAGTCTTTTGCCTGTAAGTCTTCTGCCTGTAAGTCTTCTGCCTGTAAGTCTTCTGCCTGTAAGTCTTCTGCCTGTAAGTCTTTTACCTGTAAGTCTTCAGGATGTAAGTCTTTTGCCTGTAAGTCTTCAGGCTGTAAGTCGTCTGCCTGTAAGTCTTCTGCCTGTAAGTCTTCTGCCTGTAAGTCTTTAGCCTGTAAGTCTTCTGCCTGTAAGTCTTCAGGCTGTAAGTCTTCTGCCGGTAAGTCTTCAGGCTGTAAGTCTTCTGCGTGTAAGTCTTCTGCCTGTAAGTCTTCTGCCTGTAAGTCTTCAGCCTGTAAGTCTTCTGCTTGTAAGTCTTCTGCCTGTAAGTCTTCTGCCTGTAAGTCTTCTGCCTGTAAGTCTTCTGTCTGTAAGTCTTCTGCCTGTAAGTCTTCTGCGTGTAAGTCTTCAGGCTGTAAGTCTTCTGCCTGTAAGTCTTCTGCCTGTAAGTCTTCTGTCTGTAAGTCTTCTGCTTGTAAGTCTTCTGCCTGTAAGTCTTCTGCCTGTAAGTCTTCTGCCTGTAAGTCTTCTGCCTGTAAGTCTTTTGCCTGTAAGTCTTCTGCCTGTAAGTCTTCTGTCTGTAAGTCTTCTGCCTGTAAGTCTTCTGCCTGTAAGTCTTCTGTCTGTAAGTCTTTTGCCTGTAAGTCTTCTGTATGTAAGTCTTCTGCCTGTAAGTCTTCTGCCTGTAAGTCTTCTGTCTGTAAGTCTTCTGTCTGTAAGTCTTCTGTCTGTAAGTCTTCTGTCTGTAAGTCTTCTGCCTGTAAGTCTTCTGCCTGTAAGTCTTCTGCCTGTAAGTCTTCTGCCTGTAAGTCTTCTGTCTGTAAGTCTTCTGCCTGTAAGTCTTCTGCCTGTAAGTCTTCTGCCTGTAAGTCTTCTGCCTGTAAGTCTTCTGCCTGTAAGTCTTTAGCCTGTAAGTCTTCTGCCTGTAAGTCTTCTGCCTGTAAGTCTTCTGCCTGTAAGTCTTCTGTCTGTAAGTCTTCTGCCTGTAAGTCTTCTGCCTGTAAGTCTTCTGCCTGTAAGTCTTCTGTCTGTAAGTCTTCAGTCTGTAAGTCTTCTGCCTGTAAGTCTTCTGTCTGTAAGTCTTCTGTCTGTAAGTCTTCAGGCTGTAAGTCTTCAGCCTGTAAGTCTTCTGCCTGTAAGTCTTCTGCCTGTAAGTCTTCTGTCTGTAAGTCTTCAGGCTGTAAGTCTTCAGGCTGTAAGTCTTCTGCCTGTAAGTCTTCTGCCTGTAAGTCTTCTGTCTGTAAGTCTTCAGGCTGTAAGTCTTCTGCCTGTAAGTCTTCTGCCTGTAAGTCTTCTGTCTGTAAGTCTTTTGCCTGTAAGTCTTCTGCGTGTAAGTCTTCTGCCTGTAAGTCTTCTGCCTGTAAGTCTTCTGCCTGTAAGTCTTCTGCCTGTAAGTCTTCTGCCTGTAAGTCTTCTGCCTGTAAGTCTTCTGCCTGTAAGTCTTCTGCCTGTAAGTCTTCTGCCTGTAAGTCTTCTGCCTGTAAGTCTTCAGCCTGTAAGTCTTCTGCCTGTAAGTCTTTTGCCTGTAAGTCTTCAGGATGTAAGTCTTTTGCCTGTAAGTCTTCTGGCTGTAAGTCTTCTGCCTGTAAGTCTTCTGCCTGTAAGTCTTCTGCCTGTAAGTCTTCTGTCTGTAAGTCTTTAGCCTGTAAGTCTTCTGCCTGTAAGTCTTCAGCCTGTAAGTCTTCAGGCTGTAAGTCTTCTGCCTGTAAGTCTTCTGCCTGTAAGTCTTCTGCCTGTAAGTCTTCTGCCTGTAAGTCTTCTTCTGCCTGTAAGTCTTCTGCCTGTAAGTCTTCTGTCTGTAAGTCTTCTGTCTGTAAGTCTTCTGCTGTAAGTCTTCTGCCTGTAAGTCTTCTGCCTGTAAGTCTTCTGCCTGTAAGTCTTCTGCATGTAAGTCTTCTGCCTGTAAGTCTTCTGCCTGTAAGTCTTCTGCCTGTAAGTCTTCTGCCTGTAAGTCTTTAGGCTGTTAGTCTTCTGTCTGTAAGTCTTCTGCCTGTAAGTCTTCTGCCTGTAAGTCTTCTGCCTGTAAGTCTTCTTCTGCCTGTAAGTCTTCTTCTGCCTGTAAGTCTTTAGCCTGTAAGTCTTCAGCCTGTAAGTCTTCAGCCTGTAAGTCTTCAGCCTGTAAGTCTTTAGGCTGTTAGTCTTCTGTCTGTAAGTCTTCAGCCTGTAAGTCTTCAGCCTGTAAGTCTTCTGCCTGTAAGTCTTCAGCCTGTAAGTCTTTAGGCTGTTAGTCTTCTGTCTGTAAGTCTTTTGCCTGTAAGTCTTCTGTCTGTAAGTCTTCTGTCTGTAAGTCTTCTGCCTGTAAGTCTTCTGCCTGTAAGTCTTCTGTCTGTAAGTCTTCTGCCTGTAAGTCTTCTGTATGTAAGTCTTCTGCGTGTAAGTCTTCTGCCTGTAAGTCTCTGCCTGTAAGTCTTCTGCCTGTAAGTCTTCTGCCTGTAAGTCTTCTGCCTGTAAGTCTTCTTCTGCCTGTAAGTCTTCTTCTGCCTGTAAGTCTTTAGCCTGTAAGTCTTCTGCCTGTAAGTCTTTAGGCTGTTAGTCTTCTGCCTGTAAGTCTTCTGCCTGTAAGTCTTCTGCCTGTAAGTCTTCTTCTGCCTGTAAGTCTTCTTCTGCCTGTAAGTCTTCTTCTGCCTGTAAGTCTTTAGCCTGTAAGTCTTTAGCCTGTAAGTCTTCTGCCTGTAAGTCTTTAGCCTGTAAGTCTTCTGCCTGTAAGTCTTCAGTCTGTAAGTCTTCAGCCTGTAAGTCTTCAGCCTGTAAGTCTTCAGCCTGTAAGTCTTCAGCCTGTAAGTCTTCAGCCTGTAAGTCTTTAGGCTGTTAGTCTTCTGTCTGTAAGTCTTTTGCCTGTAAGTCTTCTGTATGTAAGTCTTCTGCGTGTAAGTCTTCTGCCTGTAAGTCTTTAGGCTGTAAGTCTTCTGTATGTAAGTCTTCTTCTGCCTGTAAGTCTTCAGGCTGTAAGTCGTCTGCCTGTAAGTCTTCTGCCTGTAAGTCTTCCGCCTGTAAGTCTTCTGTCTGTAAGTCTTCTGCCTGTAAGTCTTCTGCCTGTAAGTCTTTAGCCTGTAAGTCTTCTGCCTGTAAGTCTTCAGGCTGTAAGTCTTCTGCCGGTAAGTCTTCAGGCTGTAAGTCTTCTGCGTGTAAGTCTTCTGCCTGTAAGTCTTCTGCCTGTAAGTCTTCAGCCTGTAAGTCTTCTGCTTGTAAGTCTTCTGCCTGTAAGTCTTCTGCCTGTAAGTCTTCTGCCTGTAAGTCTTCTGTCTGTAAGTCTTCTGCCTGTAAGTCTTCTGCGTGTAAGTCTTCAGGCTGTAAGTCTTCTGCCTGTAAGTCTTCTGCCTGTAAGTCTTCTGTCTGTAAGTCTTCTGCTTGTAAGTCTTCTGCCTGTAAGTCTTCTGCCTGTAAGTCTTCTGCCTGTAAGTCTTCTGCCTGTAAGTTTTCTGCCTGTAAGTCTTCTGCCTGTAAGTCTTCTGTCTGTAAGTCTTCTGCCTGTAAGTCTTCTGCCTGTAAGTCTTCTGTCTGTAAGTCTTTTGCCTGTAAGTCTTCTGTATGTAAGTCTTCTGCCTGTAAGTCTTCTGCCTGTAAGTCTTCTGTCTGTAAGTCTTCTGTCTGTAAGTCTTCTGTCTGTAAGTCTTCTGTCTGTAAGTATTCTGCCTGTAAGTCTTCTGCCTGTAAGTCTTCTGCCTGTAAGTATTCTGCCTGTAAGTCTTCTGTCTGTAAGTCTTCTGCCTGTAAGTCTTCTGCCTGTAAGTCTTCTGCCTGTAAGTATTCTGCCTGTAAGTCTTCTGCCTGTAAGTCTTTAGCCTGTAAGTCTTCTGCCTGTAAGTCTTCTGCCTGTAAGTCTTCTGCCTGTAAGTCTTCTGTCTGTAAGTCTTCTGCCTGTAAGTATTCTGCCTGTAAGTCTTCTGCCTGTAAGTCTTCTGTCTGTAAGTCTTCAGGCTGTAAGTCTTCTGCCTGTAAGTCTTCTGTCTGTAAGTCTTCTGTCTGTAAGTCTTCAGGCTGTAAGTCTTCAGCCTGTAAGTCTTCTGCCTGTAAGTCTTCTGCCTGTAAGTCTTCTGTCTGTAAGTCTTCAGGCTGTAAGTCTTCAGGCTGTAAGTATTCTGCCTGTAAGTCTTCTGCCTGTAAGTCTTCTGTCTGTAAGTCTTCAGGCTGTAAGTCTTCAGCCTGTAAGTCTTCTGCCTGTAAGTCTTCTGTCTGTAAGTCTTCAGGCTGTAAGTCTTCTGCGTGTAAGTCTTCTGCCTGTAAGTCTTCTGCCTGTAAGTCTTCTGCCTGTAAGTATTCTGCCTGTAAGTCTTCTGCCTGTAAGTATTCTGCCTATAAATCTTCTGCCTGTAAGTATTCTGCCTGTAAGTCTTCTGCCTGTAAGTCTTTAGCCTGTAAGTCTTCAGCCTGTAAGTCTTCTGCCTGTAAGTCTTTTACCTCTAAGTCTTCAGGATGTAAGTCTTTTGCCTGTAAGTCTTCAGGCTGTAAGTCGTCTGCCTGTAAGTCTTCTGCCTGTAAGTCTTCTGCCTGTAAGTCTTCTGTCTGTAAGTCTTTAGCCTGTAAGTCTTCTGCCTGTAAGTCTTCAGGCTGTAAGTCTTCAGGCTGTAAGTCTTCTGCCTGTAAGTCTTCTGCCTGTAAGTCTTCTGCCTGTAAGTCTTCTTCTGCCTGTAAGTCTTCTGCCTGTAAGTCTTCTGCCTGTAAGTCTTCTGCCTGTAAGTCTTCTGCCTGTAAGTCTTCTGCCTGTAAGTCTTCTGTCTGTAAGTCTTCTGTCTGTAAGTCTTTAGGCTGTAAGTCTTCAGGCTGTAAGTCTTCTGCCTGTAAGTCTTCTGCCTGTAAGTCTTCTGCCTGTAAGTCTTCTGCCTGTAAGTCTTCTGTATGTAAGTCTTCTGCCTGTAAGTCTTCTGCCTGTAAGTCTTCTGCCTGTAAGTCTTCTGCCTGTAAGTCTTCTGCCTGTAAGTCTTCTGCCTGTAAGTCTTCTGTATGTAAGTCTTTAGCCTGTAAGTCTTCTGCCTGTAAGTCTTCTGCCTGTAAGTCTTCTGCCTGTAAGTCTTCTGTATGTAAGTCTTCAGGCTGTAAGTCTTCTGCGTGTAAGTCTTCTGCCTGTAAGTCTTCTGCCTGTAAGTCTTCAGCCTGTAAGTCTTTAGCCTGTAAGTCTTCTGCCTGTAAGTCTTCTGCCTGTAAGTCTTCTGCCTGTAAGTCTTCTGTATGTAAGTCTTCAGGCTGTAAGTCTTCTGCCTGTAAGTCTTCTGTCTGTAAGTCTTCAGGCTGTAAGTCTTCTGCCTGTAAGTCTTGTGCCTGTAAGTCTTCTGCCTGTAAGTATTCTGCCTGTAAGTCTTCAGCCTGTAAGTCTTCAGGCTGTAAGTCTTCAGGCTGTAAGTCTTCTGCCTGTAAGTCTTCAGCCTGTAAGTCTTCTGCCTGTAAGTCGTCTGCCTGTAAGTCTTCAGCCTGTAAGTCTTCTGCCTGTAAGTATTCTGCCTGTAAGTCTTCAGCCTGTAAGTCTTCAGGCTGTAAGTCTTCAGGCTGTAAGTCTTCTGCCTGTAAGTCTTCTGTCTGTAAGTCTTCTGCCTGTAAGTCTTCAGCCTGTAAGTCTTCAGGCTGTAAGTCTTCTGTCTGTAAGTCTTCAGCCTGTAAGTCTTCAGGCTGTAAGTCTTCAGGCTGTAAGTCTTCTGCCTGTAAGTCTTCTGCCTGTAAGTCTTCAGCCTGTAAGTCTTCTGCCTGTAAGTCTTCAGCCTGTAAGTCTTCAGCCTGTAAGTCTTCAGGCTGTAAGTCTTCAGGCTGTAAGTCTTCTGCCTGTAAGTCTTCAGGCTGTAAGTCTTCTGCCTGTAAGTCTTCAGCCTGTAAGTCTTCTGCCTGTAAGTCTTTTGCCTGTAAGTCTTTTGCCTGTAAGTCTTCTGCCTGTAAGTCTTCAGGCTGTAAGTCTTTTACCTGTAAGTCTTCAGGCTGTAAGTCTTCTGCCTGTAAGTCTTCAGGCTGTTAGTCTTTTGCCTGTAAGTCTTCAGGCTGTAAGTCTTCAGGTTGTAAATCTTCTGCCTGTAAATCTTCTGTCTGTAAGTCCTCAGGCTCTAAGTCTTTTGCCTGTAAGTATTTTGCCTGTAAGTCTTTTGTCTGTAAGTATTTTGCCTGTAAGTCTTTTGCCTGTAAGTCTTCTGTATGTAAGTCTTCTGCCTGTAAGTCTTCTGCCTGTAAGTCTTCTGCCAGTAAGTCTTCTGCCTGTAAGTTCCCAGGTTGTAAGTTCTCAGGCTGTAAGTCTTCTGCCTGTAAGTCTTGAGCCTGTAAGTCTTTAGGCGGTAAGTCTTCTGCCTGTAAGTCTTCAGCCTGTAAGTCTTCTGCCTGTAAGTCTTCAGCCTGTAAGTCTTCAGGCTGTAAGTCTTCAGGCTGTAAGTCTTCTGCCTGTAAGTCTTCAGGCTGTAAGTCTTCTGCCTGTAAGTCTTCAGCCTGTAAGTCTTTTGCCTGTAAGTCTTTTGCCTGTAAGTCTTTTGCCTGTAAGTCTTCTGCCTGTAAGTCTTCTGTCTGTAAGTCCTCAGGCTCTAAGTCTTTTGCCTGTAAGTATTTTGCCTGTAAGTCTTCTGTCTGTAAGTATTTTGCCTGTAAGTCTTTTGCCTGTAAGTCTTCTGTATGTAAGTCTTCTGCCTGTAAGTCTTCTGCCTGTAAGTCTTCTGCCAGTAAGTCTTCTGCCTGTAAGTTCCCAGGTTGTAAGTTCTCAGGCTGTAAGTCTTCAGCCTGTAAGTTTTCTCTCTGTAAGTCCTCATTCCAACCCACGTGGTGTCTTCCGTCACTCATTTCAACCCAATTGGTATCTGCCGTCACTCATTCCAGCCCACGTGGTATCTGCCGTCACTCATTCCAACCCACGTGATGTCTGCCAGGCTCTCTGCCGAGGTCTTGTTGTGGCTGTGGGACCACCATTGCGTCAAGGCCGTTTGGAATGGGGAGGTCAAGGCCGTTTGGAATGGGGAGGTCATGCTGTGGCTGTGGGACCGCCATTGCGTCAGGCGGTTTGGAATGGGGAGGTCAAGGCCGTTTGGAATGGGGAGGTCAAGGCCGTTTGGAATGGGGAGGGCAACGTCACGGGCCATAAAAAAGAAGTCTGCATTTTGTGTGCGGGTGAAATTACAGTTTACGATATTTATTCAAATAAATACCAAATTCACAGAACCAAGAAAAGCTACAGCCATGAAAACTTGCCTTGTGGACGACTTGGGTTGGATGTTTTATCCTGACTGCTGGGCTTGCGGCCGTGCCACTGGAATGTAGTGGTACCAAGGCTCTATGGACTGGCAGTGAAATCAGGGCACCAGCAGGGGTAGAGATTCTTTCGTATCAAATCTAATCTAGTCTGAGCAAATCTATCAATGTACAGTCATCGGAAACAACCCATTCCGTAAAATATGATTTCAGATATCCTATCCAACTTTTATAGGTCACAACGAGTCAAAGGTCAAAGGTAAGCCAAGCCAGAGGTTTGAGCCACCACCTGCCCAGCTCCAGAAACACATTTACAGGAAGGAGAACCCAGCACGGCTCGCACTACACTATAGCGTCCTCATCGGACTTGTCATCCAGCAGGACTGCAAACTACATCTGTCTGTCGACTCGTCTTGCTCACAACCTGGAGAGGAGAGTCCCCAGAGGAGCTTGGTGCGTCGTCACTCCAGCCCACTGCATGACGGGAGACACACGCACGCCGCTCCTAGCAACTGTACATTCTCAGGTGGAAGTAAGATTGTAAGTAATGAAAATCTACACATTCTTCACATTACAAGACTACAATTAAGAAATCATTTGCGATTTAAGATGTACATAACCGAGGTGAATTTATCTGCTGATGCCGTACCCAGCAAAAGTGTAATTTTGGGGCTATTATCAAAGGACAAACATAGAATCTAAGGAATATCATAAAAATGCACATTTGTCAACTAATTTGGCTTGGTGATCTTAATTAGGAATTATATATATTCCAGATGTCGGTTTTTATGAGGATTTCTTTGTACTCTTCTCTTTAGTTCACATCACGCAAACGTTTTTACTAGCTTCAAGACAAAATGATCTCAAAAGTGCTGACAACTGAATTAAGGCCGCAAGTTTCATGGCCGCTGCTTGCAGCTGCTGGGAGGTCACCTAGTGACAGCTGCTGGGGGGACACCTAGTGACAGCTGCTGGGGGGACACCTAGTGACAGCTGCTAAGAGGACATCTAGTGACAGCTGCTGGGGGGAAACCTGGTGGCAGCTGCTGGGGGGACCTCTAGTGACAGCTGCTGAGAGGACACCTAGTGACAGCTGCTGGGGGGACACCTAGTGACAGCTGCTGGGGGGACACCTGGTGACAGCTGCTGGGGGAAACCTAGTGACAGCTGCTGGGGGGACCTCTAGTGACAGCTGCTGAGAGGACACCTGGTGACAGCTGCTGGGAGGAAACCTTGTGACAGCTGCTGGGGGGACACCTGGTGACAGCTGCTGGGAGGACACCTGGTAACAGCTGATGGGGGGACACCTAGTGACAGCTGCTGGGAGGACACCTGGTAACAGCTGATGGGGGGACACCTAGTGACAGCTGCTGGGAGGACACCTGGTAACAGCTGATGGGGGGACACCTAGTGACAGCTGCTGGGGGGACACCCAGTGACAGCTGCTGGGAGGACACCTGGTAACAGCTGATGGGGGGACACCCGGTGACAGCTGCTGGGAGGACACCTGGTAACGGCTGATGGAGGGACACCTGGTGACAGCTGCTGGAAGGACACCTGGTAACAGCTGATGGGGGGACACCTGGTGGCAGCTGCTGGGGGGACACCTGTTGACAGCTGCTGGGAGGACACCTGTTGACAGCTGCTGGGGGGACACCTACTGACAGCTCCTGGGAGGACACCTAGTGACAGCTGCTGGGAGGACACCTGGTGACAGCTGCTGGGGGGACACCTGGTAAGAGCTGATGGGGGGACACATAGTGTCAGCTGCTGGGGGGACACCTGGTGACAGCTGCTGTGAGGACACCTGGTGACAGCTGCTGGGAGGACACCTGGTAACAGCTGATGGGGGGACACATAGTGTCAGCTGCTGGGGGGACACCTGGTGACAGCTGCTGGGGGGACACCTGGTGACAGCTGCTGGGAGGACACCTAGTAACAGCTGCTGGGAGGACACCTAGTAACAGCTGCTGGGAGGACACCTGGTGACAGCTGCTGGGAGGACACCTAGTGACAACTGCTGGGGGGACACCTGGTGACAGCTGCTGGGGGGACACCTAGTGACAGCTGCTGGGAGGACACCTAGTGACAGCTGCTGGGAGGACACCTGGTGACAGCTGCTGGGAGGACACCTAGTGACAGCTGCTGGGAGGACACCTGGTGACAGCTGCTGGGGGGACACCTGGTGACAGCTGCTGGGAGGACACCTAGTAACAGCTGCTGGGAGGACACCTAGTAACAGCTGCTGGGAGGACACCTGGTGACAGCTGCTGGGAGGACACCTGGTGACAGCTGCTGGGAGGACACCTAGTGACAACTGCTGGGGGGACACCTGGTGACAGCTGCTGGGGGGACACCTGGTGACAGCTGCTGGGAGGACACCTGGTGACAGCTGCTGGGAGGACACCTGGTGACAGCTGCTGGGAGGACACCTGGTGACAGCTGCTGGGGGGACACCTGGTGACAGCTGCTGGGAGGACACCTAGTAACAGCTGCTGGGAGGACACCTGGTGACAGCTGCTGGGAGGACACCTAGTGACAGCTGCTGGGAGGACACCTAGTGACAGCTGCTGGGGGAACCCCTAGTGACAGCTGCTGGGAGGACACCTAGTGACAGCTGCTGGGAGGACACCTGGTGACAGCTGCTGGGAGGACACCTAGTGACAGCTGCTGGGAGGACACCTGGTGACAGCTGCTGGGGGGACACCTGGTACCAGGTGATGGGGGGACACCTGGTAACAGCTGATGGGGGGACACCAGGTAACAGCTGATGGGGGGACACCTTGTGACAACTGCTGGGAGGACACCTGGTAACAGCTGCTGTGAGGACACCTGCTGACAGCTGCTGGGAGGACACCTAGTGACAGCTGCTGGGGGGACACCTAGTGACAGCTGCTGTGAGGACACCTGGTGACAGCTGCTGTGAGGACACCTGGTTACAGCTGCTGGGAGGACAC
>JAWQFJ010033829.1:65000-72500 GCA_034096865.1 Theodoxus fluviatilis
TCGCGCTCCCTGATGACAGTGGAACCAACACGCAACGCTTTCTATGTGATCCTTTCTACGTGGAATGACGCCTTCGCGCTCCCTGATGACAGTGGAACCAACACACAACGCTTTCTATGTCATCCTTTCTACGTGGAATGACGCCTTCGCGCTCCCTGATGACAGTGGAACCAACACACAACTCTTTCTATGTGATCCTTTCTACGTGGAATGACGCCTTCGCGCTCCCTGATGACAGTGCAACCAACACACAACGGAATGACTTAGCTGCTGTTGTTACGATCTAAAACATATCTGCGTCCCCTTACAAAGTAGAAATAAAGCGTCAACACGATTCCTTCCTTATATTCCATGGCAAGTATTATTTCTATGTGATTATTTCACGGCCCACACGACATCCTTTGCAATCAGAAGCTTTGGCAGCATCAAACATCTCGTAGAGTGCGTACGGGTGTGTGTGAATGGGTCATACGCAGTAGGCTGTGTAACGTTCCAAAGTATGAACCGTTCCAAAGTATGAACCGGAAATCGTCGCAGAGTTATCTGCCCGGTACTCTTAATAATTCGACTCTAAAAAGAGACGGCACCCGCCACTCCGCCTGACTGACTGGGCACGCCCGGGGAGTTATGCTAAGATCCGGCCGCGTAAATATATCTGCGTTTTGTGACAAACGTCTTGCTCGGCGGTACTGTACTCCATGCACCTTAACGGTGCGCGTGATTCGGGTGTAATCTTAAGCTAAACGACGTTTATTGGCGCTGCTGAAATGGTCGAAGTCGGAAACATTCGGAACGTCGTTTAGCTTAAGATTACACCCGAATCACGCGCACCGTTAAGGTGCATGGAGTACAGTACCGCCGAGCAAGACGTTTGTCACAAAACGCAGATATATTAACGCGGCCGGATCTTAGCATAACTCCCCGGGCGTGCCAAGTCAGTCAACGGTCGCGTTTTATAAAACCAGACTACAAATAGACTACAGGGAGGTGACTCCCATATTATTTCCGGCAGGGGAGACGGCTTTTCACGAGAAAAACTTTTTTGAACGCTACATTATGTGTTAAACGACACAAATGCACCAAAAACACAAAAACTCGTAAAGCAACTAATGCGTCGTTTGTCGGGATATATTCCATGCGAAGAACAGGTGCAGGAGCGGTAAATCGCATAAAGAGAGAGCCGGGCAGATAACTCTGCGACGATTTCCGGTTCATACTTTGGAACGGTTCATACTTTGGAACGTTACAGGCTGCTTACATTCGTGTGTGAATGGGTCATACGCAGTAGACTGCTTACAGTCGTGTGTGAATGGATGATACGTCATCAACTGCGTACAGTCGTCTGTGAATGGATGATACGTCATAGACTGCCTACAACTGTTTGTGAATGGATGATACGTCATCGACTGCCTACAGTCGTGTGTGAATGGATGATGCGTCATAGACTGCCTACAGTCGTGTGTGAATGGATGATACGTCATCGACTGCCTACAGTCGTCTGTGAATGGATGATACGTCATAGACTGCCTACAACTGTTTGTGAATGGATGATACGTCATCGACTGCCTACAGTCGTGTGTGAATGGATGATGCGTCATAGACTGCCTACAGTCGTGTGTGAATGGATGATGCGTCATAGACTGCCTACAACTGTGTGTGAATGGATAATACGTCATAGCTCCATAGTCCTGTCGCCCGTTCTGGAATTTGACGGAAGATCCGGATAATCACGTGACAAGGGTTGGCGTAGAGGATGGCACCTTGCCACAGCTGTCTGCCTGCCCTCTCTCCAGCAAGAACTCCTTCCTTCCCGCTAATGGTCGCGTTCAGAGCCACTTCGCTTCGCGTTCTCGATGACGCCCATAAGTCAGGCCGGAAGTCTGTCTCGTCCAGGAAGGCAGCCTCCCCCCCCCCCTCCCCTCCCCGTTGTCGTGCAAAGTCCAGCCATGGACTTCCCTTGGAAATAGCGGGAACGTGAACCGACCGCTGGGCCCTGTCCATGACAGAGATTGCAGAAAGAATCCTGACAGGGGGCAGTTTCTGGCAAGCGAAGTGCCGGATGATGACACGGAAATGATCTCCAGAATCTGGAGGAGCGAACTGGCACAGTGGCGCTAGGGCTGCACGTCTCCACACAAGTAACAGGCAAAACCTGCACACGCACTATGTTCCTCATTCAGGAGCATTTGTTCCAAGTGGGTCCGGGGACTGGAACAGCAGGCGGCATCGCTTCCACTCCCCTGAATGTGGATACAGGGATAGTGGTGAAGAGGAACACAGAGAGAGAGAAAGAGAGAGAAAGAAAGAGAGAGAGAGAGAGAGTGAGAGAGAGAGAGAAAGAGAAACCGAGAGAGAAAGAGAGAGACAGAGAGAGAGAGAGAGAAAGAAAGAGAGAGAGAGAGAGACAGACAGACAGACAGACAGACAGACAGACAGACAGACAGACAGACAGACAGACAGACAGAGAGAGAGAGAGAGAGACAGACAGAGAGAGAGAGAGAGAGAGAGAGAGAGAGAGAGAGAACTGAACTGAACTTAACCTAATTGCACAGGCCATCGGGCCATTGCAAATAATTCAACCCTTTGTTGGTACATTACATTTTGCTCGTTTTGTAATAATCAAACACGTCATTCTAGTAGTGTAATGAAATGGCCTACTTAACGATAAACCGATATAGTTACAAGTATCTTTTCGGCATGATATTACATTGAATATTAGGAGGTACACATCAGCACGGGATCATTTTCGAATCAACAACCTTCCATTGTGAAAAACAAAGTCTCAGTCCTTGAAGTACATGGATGATTGAGGTAGCAACATCATTACATACATCTCCCATTTAATTATCGACGTACTATCCACATACCTTTCAGAGCCCCTCCCTGCATATTAGACAAAATAAATGGGAGCCTCAGTTATGCAATGGACATTTGTGGGGCCGTATAACTGTATCTGGTACCCAGAAGTTTTTCATTGCAGAGTCGTTGAACGTTCTTTTCTTAACTGAAAAGCGTAACAGGTAACCATGGCCACTGCTCTCGTCTTCCTCATGTCCGTATCATGCATCCAGCAGTTGATGTATTTTCCTCTATCGAACACGCCACTGCTAGGATCGAAATACTTTCGCCTCAACTGCTCAAAGGCGCTGAAATGTAGCAATACATGTTCTTCGTCGTCTTGCCCTGATGCATAAATGTGTGTATATGTGTGTATTCGTGCTGGCATGTGTGTATATATATTATGTTTGTGTGTGTATGCGTGTGTGTGTGTGTTTGTGCAATGTAGCAATACGTGTTCTTCGTCGTCTTGCCCTGTGCTAAATGGACATTGCCTAGAAGCACCACTGATATACATTCTATTTTCGGCCAGATCATTTAAAGCCGAATCTATATCTCGTGAGGGCATCTCTGAATTTCTTGATGTCAATATTATTCAGATAGTCTTCGAGACCAAACGAGGCTTTAAAGGACGCAGGCCAATGGTATCGTTCATTGGTTCCGTTTGTGCTGTATCACTCCTGCAGGAACCAGTCCTTTAATCTCCGCTTCAAATTATGTATGAAACGTTTTTCATTCTCGATACCGCCGTTGAGCCACGCGTATCCGAAACCCAGTTTTTGCAGTAGTTCTCGCACCGGAAAAAACCAAGTTAGATCTTCCAGAGATAGTGGAGTTCAGCAACATTAAATAGGCTTGTTTAGGAAGCCTAGCATTATCCGTTTTACATTATTTTAGCCAGTATTGTATTACTTTAGTGGAACTACTTATGTATATGGGGAATCGTCCCAGATCACCGTAAACCATATGATTTGGGGTTCTGGTGCCAGCTCTAGAAATTCCTTACATGCAAAGACATGAGCAGTTTCCACCTTTCTGTGGTTTTTCTAGCCCCCAAATCTCAGCACGATGCAGCAGGCCCCCAAATCTCAGCACGATACAGCAGGCCCCCAAATCTCAGCACGATACAGCAGGCCCCCAAATCTCAGCACGATACAGCAGGCCCCCAAATCTCAGCACGATACAGCAGGCCCCCAAATCTCAGCACGATACAGCAGGCCCCCAAATCTCAGCACGATACAGCAGGCTCCCAAATCTCAGCACGATACAGCAGGCCCCCAAATCTCAGCACAATACAGCAGGCCCCCAAATCTCAGCACGATACAGCAGGCCCCCAAATCTCAGCACGATACAGCAGGCCCCCAAATCTCAGCACGATACAGCAGACCCCCAAATCTCAGCACGATACAGCAGGCCCCCAAATCTCAGCACGATACAGCAGGCCCCCCAAATCTCAGCACGATGCAGCAGGCCCCCAAATCTCAGCACGATACAGCAGGCCCCCAAATCTCAGCACGATGCAGCAGGCCCCCAAATCTCAGCACGATACAGCAGGCCCCCAAATCTCAGCACGATACAGCAGGCCCCCACATCTCAGCACGATACAGCAGGCCCCCAAATCTCAGCACGATGCAGCAGGCCCCCCAAATCTCAGCACGATACAGCAGGCCCCCAAATCTCAGCACGATACAGCAGGCCCCCAAATCTCAGCACGATACAGCAGGCCCCCAAATCTCAGCACGATACAGCAGGCCCCCAAATCTCAGCACGATGCAGCAGGCCCCCAAATCTCAGCACGATGCAGCAGGCCCCCAAATCTCAGCACGATACAGCAGGGCCCCCAAATCTCAGCACGATGCAGCAGGCCCCCAAATCTCAGCACGATACAGCAGGCCCCCAAATCTCAGCACGATGCAGCAGGCCCCCAAATCTCAGCACGATACAGCAGGCCCCCAAATCTCAGCACGATACAGCAGGCCCCCAAATCTCAGCACGATACAGCAGGCCCCCAAATCTCAGCACGATACAGCAGGCCCCCAAATCTCAGCACGATGCAGCAGGCCCCCAAATCTCAGCACGATACAGCAGGCCCCCAAATCTCAGCACGATACAGCAGGCCCCCAAATCTCAGCACGATACAGCAGAGTGGATCGGACCTGCAACTCTCGCATTCTAGTAAATACTTTGCTTTTTATAGATCTTAGGCGCCACGAGGCTTTCAAAATATGTACAACTTTTCTCATCCCTCTCCTGGATGTCTTCTAGTGAAGTTGCTGATGAAAGTCTGGTAGTGAACACACATCCCAAGTACCTGTATTGATTGACCACGTCCAGCCTCGACCCGTTGAGGCAAGGTGGCCACCTTTTCTGAAGACCATTATCTTTGTCTTTTCTGCGTTTACGGATAGACTTAACGAGTTGGACACTTTGACCAGGTTATTAATTTGATTCTGGAGTCCAGTAGGTGCGGTGGATATCAAAGCAATGTCATCTGCAAACGTCAGTAAGAATATCTCGCTCATGCCTGGCATAAACTGGACTCCATGCTTTCCGTTACAACGCACACATTCAGCAACAGAGTTGGTGTGTAGGGAAACAAGTCCCGGGGACTCCATTGCGCCCTGCTTCACGCCGCCCTGCTTCACGCCGACCTGCTTCACGCCGCCCTGCTTCACGCCGCCCTGCTTCACGCCGCCCTGCTTCACGCCGCCCTGCTTCACGCCGCCCTGCTTCACGCCGCCCTGCTTCACGCCGCCCTGCTTCACGCCGACCTGCTTCACGCCGCCCTGCTTCACGCCGCCCTGCTTCACGCCGACCTGCTTCACGCCGCCCTGCTTCACGCCGCCCTGCTTCACGCCGCCCTGCTTCACGCCGCCCTGCTTCACGCCGCCCTGCTTCACGCCGCCCTGCTTCACGCCGCCCTGCTTCACGCCGCCCTGCTTCACGCCGCCCTGCTTCACGCCGCCCTGCCTCACGCCGCCCTGCTTCACGCCGACCTGCTTCACGCAACCCTGCTTCACGCCGCCCTGCTTCACGCCGCCCTGCTTCACGCCGCCCTGCTTCACGCCGCCCTGCTTCACGCCGCCCTGCTTCACGCCGCCCTGCTTCACGCCGCCCTGCTTCACGCCGCCCTGCTTCACGCCGCCCTGCTTCACGCCGCCCTGCTTCACGCCGCCCTGCTTCACGCCGCCCTGCTTCACGCCGCCCTGCTTCACGCCGACCCAGCATGGGAAGAATGGGACGAGGAGTGCTGCCAACGAACATATGCTTGCGCGTCGGCATAAATGGCTATTAACATTAGAAAATATTTTGTCGACAATCCAGCTTCCTTCAAGACTCTTCAAAGATGCTTATGGTTCACTGAATCAACAGTCTTTCTATAATCCACAAAGCAAACAAATAACTTCCCCCGACCTTCACCAAAAACATGCTTCGAAATCATGGCGTACAAAGTAAAAACGCGATCAACTGTGGAGAGGTTGGCTCGAAAGCCCGCTTGCTCCGCACAAATTTAGCCTTCACTCTCCATCCACTTTCGTAAATAATCCGCTAGCCTAGAGGTAAATAGTTTACGTGTCGCACACAGTAGTGAGATTCCTCTGTAATTATCAGGATTATTCATATATCCTTTCGTATGGATGGGGACACTTACTGATTGTTACCAAGTCTTGGAAATGTAATGTTTGTGAAATAAAGCATTAAATAATTTGGTCAAATACGGAATCAACTTTTCGCGCGCTTCTTTGAGACACCCTCCAGGTATACCATCCATCCCTGCAGGCTTGCAAGGCAGGGGCGGACGAGAGGGGGTGTTTCTGGGGTTTCCGGAAACACTTCCCCCCCCCCTCCCCCTCCCAACAGAAAAAATACATATCTGGAATTTTTTATCATCAAAATGCGCTAGATTAGACCATTTTGCAGCCTTCTCCCCCCCCACGCTCTGCTTTGCCGGCTGAGCACTTTGCGCGTTCATAGTTCCCCCCCCCCCCCCCCGTTTCCTAAAAAACGTTTGGAACCCCCCCCCCCCCCCCCCGCCAAAATCAACTGAACCGCTCCTGCAAGGTATTATCTTGTCAGGTTTTTTTTCACTGCTGCAGGACTAATGGGGGCATCTAGAATGTCATGATATATGGTGTCTGTTTCACATGTATCAGCAAGACGTGTCATGACATATGCTGTCTGTTTCACGTGTATCAGCAAGACGTGTCATGACATATGCTGTCTGTTTCACATGTATCAGCAAGACGTGTCATGACATATGCTGTCTGTTTCACGTGTATCAGCAAGACGTGTCATGACATATGCTGTCTGTTTCACGTGTATCAGCAAGACGTGTCATGACATATGCTGTCTGTTTCACGTGTATCAGCAAGACGTGTCATGACATATGCTGTCTGTTTCACGTGTATCAGCAAGACGTGTCATGACATATGCTGTCTGTTTCACGTGTATCAGCAAGACGTGTCACACGATTGTCTCTGCCTGGAAACAGCGCCTCAAAGTGCAGTTTCCACCATTCGATACTCACTCTGGACTGTGGGACTGGAGGCTTTGCAATATTCTTGATTATCGCTCACAACATCCTAGGATCATGCAGATTACTTAACAAGGAGGAACGGATCTCGGAAAAGTGACTATTTTTTTCTTTTTCTAAGACAATGT
>JAWQFJ010033829.1:77500-82500 GCA_034096865.1 Theodoxus fluviatilis
TGGGGTTGAAGGACAGGCCAGTGTCATGAGAAGGCCATTTCGGGTGATTAATGAAACTCTTCGTGGGGACGCGAAACTTTTGAAGCCCATCTTGCATGTGTGTCTAAAATGCGTAATGAAATTATATGCAAAAAGAATAAGATAAAATATAATTAAGTTGGTGTATGTTATTCGCGTAATCTACATGGTGTACTCCTTAGAGTGTGTTGGTTTTATCTTCTTTCAGGTTCAGCACGCATACTTACAATGGATGAGTGAAGTTATATCTTGCAGTACAGTACAGTAAAGTATGTATTGTATTGGTATTGGTCTAGCGCAGTACAGTACAGTACAATTCAAAACTACATATTACTGTACTTTACAATACTATTCCATACTATAATGTACTGTACAGTGCTGTGTTGCATCTATTGGATGGTATTATATTGTATTGTGTTGTAATGTGTTATGTTGTGCTGTATTGTTCTGTATTGTGTCCAAGCTTTTCACAAGTAACACTAGCTGTAGCACTCACCGTTGGTGTGTCCCCAGCCAGCCACCCAGCAGTCGCCCTTCTTCTCAACCGCCGTGAGCTGGTGACGTGACCTCTCGTTGCCAGGCAACGCCCACGCCGCGGCTTCGTCCCAGGGCAGGCAGATGGGAGTGACGTCAGCAGGGGAGGCCACCTTTACCACCGCGATGTCGTATGCAAAGCGCTCGTAGTCCGTGCTATTGGGTGGAGAGTGGCGGTTGAAGCCAGGGTGCTGTAGTCAAGCAAGCAAGACAGGGATATAGTCAAGCAAGCAAGTAAGGGCTGTAGTCAAGCAAGCAAGACAGGGATATAGTCAAGCAAGCAAGACAGGGATATAGTAAAGCAAGCAAGACAGAGCTGTAGTAAAGCAAGCAAGACAGGCCTGTAGTAAAGCAAGCAAGACAGGGATGTAGTCAAGCAAGCAAGACAGGGCTGTAGTCAAGCAAGCAAGACAGGGATATAGTCAAGCAAGCAAGACAGGGATGTAGTCAAGCAAGCAAGACAGGGCTGTAGTCAAGCAAGCAAGACAGGGATGTAGTCAAGCAAGCAAGACAGGGATGTAGTCAAGCAAGCAAGAAAGAGCTGTAGTCAAGAAAGCAAGACAGGGCTGTAGTCAAGCAAGCAAGACAGGGCTGTAGTCAAGCAAGCAAGACAGAGATATGGGACATGGAGCAGTCAAAAGGGGAGTATGGGACGTGAAGAGAGGAGTATGGGACATGGAGCAGTCAAGAGGGGAGTATGGGACGTGAAGAGAGGAGTATGGGACATGGAGCAGTGAAGAGGGGAGTATGGGACATGGAGCAGTCAAGAGGGGAGTATGGGACATGGAGCAGTCAAAAGGGGAGTATGGGACATGAAGCAGTGACGAGGGGAGTATGGAACATGAAGCAGTGAAGAGAGGAGTATGGAACATGGAGCAGTGAAGAGGAGAGTATGGGACATGAAGCAGTGAAGAGGGGAGTATGGGACATGGAGCAGTCAAGAGGGGAGTATGGGACGTGAAGAGAGGAGTATGGGACATGGAGCAGTGAAGAGGGGAGTATGGGACATGGAGCAGTAAAGAGGGGAGTATGGGACATGGAGCAGTCAAGAGGGGAGTATGGGACATGGAGCAGTCAAGAGGGGAGTATGGGACATGGAGCAGTAAAGAGGGGAGTATGGGACATGAAGCAGTGACGAGGGGAGTATGGAACATGAAGCAGTGAAGAGAGGAGTATGGAACATGGAGCAGTGAAGAGGAGAGTATGGGACATGAAGCAGTGAAGAGGGGAGTATGGGACATGGAGCAGTGAAGAGAAGAGTATGGGACATGGAGCAGTCAAGAGGGGAGTATGGGACATGGAGCAGTGAAGAGGGGAGTATGGGACATGGAGCAGTGAAGAGGGGAGTATGGGACATGGAGCAGTGAAGAGGGGAGTATGGGACATGAAGCAGTGAAGAGGGGACTATGGGACATGGAGCAGTCAAAAGGGGAGTATGGGACATGGAGCAGTCAAGAGGGGAGTATGGGACATGGAGCAGTGAAGAGGGGAGTATGGGACATGAAGCAGTGAAGAGGGGAGTATGGGACATGGAGCAGTCAAAAGGGGAGTATGGGACATGGAGCAGTCAAGAGGGGAGTATGGGACATGGAGCAGTCAAGAGGGGAGTATGGGACATGGAGCAGTCAAGAGGGGAGTATGGGACATGAAGCAGTGAAGAGGGGAGTATGGGACATGAAGCAGTGAAGAGGGGAGTATGGGACATGGAGCAGTCAAAAGGGGAGTATGGGACATGGAGCAGTGAAGAGGGGAGTATGGGACATGAAGCAGTGAAGAGGGGAGTATGGGACATGAAGCAGTGAAGAGGGGAGTATGGGACATGGAGCAGTCAAGAGGGGAGTATGGGACATGGAGCAGTGAAGAGGGGAGTATGAGACATGGAGCAGTGAAGAGGGGAGTATGGGACGTGAAGAGGGGAGTATGGGACATGAAGAGGGGAGTATGGGACATGGAGCAGTGAAGAGGGGAGTATGGAACATGAAGCAGTGAAGAGGGGAGTATGGGACATGAAGCAGCACAGGGTTTGCTTGGAACTTACGATGAAGACTTCCTCCACGTCCAAGTCGCGCTCTGTGGGGTCAGTGTCCAGCAGGTCGTACTCCCCCGCCCTCACCTTGTACATGGCTGCGCTGTTGAACCTGCGCAGGCAACGCAGACACGTGACAGCGAGCGGCGAAAGCGCGCCTGCGCAGAACTCGCGTCCTGTGTAGCGTCATTGCATGCGTGGCTGCCTGACGGAGCAGTCGGTGTGACGAAGACGGACAGACGGATGGGCGGATATTAATGGACTGAAGGAACGAAGGAAGAATGATGATGGATGGATAAAGAGTCGTTAGTGCGCACGTGAATGACGCAGTGATTGGGACCCACGTGGTGGCGTTGTCACTGACGGAGTGAGAGAATGCGTGACTGGCTAATCCAATCAAGGGAGACCCACGAAGGTATGATACAAACGAGACGACGATGCAGCGTGGGCGCGCGCGCACACACACACATGCACACACACACACACACACACACACATGCACACACACACACACATACACACACATACACACACATACACACACACATACACACAAATACACACACATTTACACACATACACACACACATTCAGCGTGGCTGAGACTGTCAATACAGTCTCAGCAACAGGTTGGTCACGTGATAGCCTTAATTCTTCCATAACATGCATACCACCGTTCGGAACTCAGTCTCGGCCATGCTGAATGGCGTACAACATCTTTGAGTGTATTCCTCCGCTTGTTGTGATACACACGGATACTGGCAGCCATCTTTTCTTCAATTCGTTTTCTAAACATCGATTTCCCATAAATGTAAAGGCGCCTACACACATACCGGTTGTCCCCCGGTTTTGCTGCCGATCCGGTCAAAAATCGAAACCGTGGACTAATCCGGCACGGTTCTTGTGACTAGGGCTGGCTCTATTTTCCCGACCCCTCCGGACCGGTTCATATGCCCGACAACGCGAGATCTCGCGTTGTGGCGACTTAGTCGCCAATTTTAATGGCGGACGCTGTCGTCGCTTCAGACAAGAAAAGGTGTATTTGGGGATACTACAAACCAATCCAAAGAAAAGGTAAGCCATGAACATCATTAATTTATCAAAGCTGTATGTTGAATGCGTCAGTAGGTCATGAAAGCTCCAACTTTTTACAAATCGAATGCAGGTCAAGGCAGATCTACGCTTCCAACAATATCATTCAATCTGCTCCACCCGCTTCATTGCGTGTTCCACATAAAACGCTGTATTTCGGGATATTAGAAAGCCCATCCCAAGAAAATGTAAGCCATGAACAGCATTAATTTATCAAAGCTGTATGTTGAATTCATCAGTAGGTCGGTAAAGCTTCAACTTTATACAAATCGATTGCTGGTCAATGCAAATCTACACCGGCGAAGAATGTCGATCGCCACCGCTCCATCGCGTCTTCGCACAGAAAACGCTGTATATCGGGATACTAGAAACCCCATCTCAAGAAAATGTAAGCCATGAACAGCATTAATTTATCAAAGCTGTATGTTGAATGCATCAGTAGGTCGGGAAAGTTCTGCATTTTGCAAATCCGACAGGCAGGTCACACGCATACGCCAAAGCGTCGGTTGTCATAGGCTCACCAAAGGGACGTAACTCTAAATTCTGACTTTGCTTCGCGTAAATGGACATCGCTCCAGTTCGCGGTGTGGGTGTAATCGTTGCGTGTTGCTGTCAACCCGCTTTTTACACGCACGGTCAGCCGGATCGGGAGCAAAACCAGCTTGAAAAACGTAACGTGTGTAGGCGCCTTTAGACTTTTAGGCGGTAAAATTCGAATCACAAGAGTGTAATAGTGTGAACTCTACTTGTTATAAGGACTTTGAATACAACAGTAACAATTATACTTCATCGTGCGAGTAAGGCAACCAATCCCTTCTGCAAAATGATAATCGTTTGGACCTATGGCTATACACCCAGAAACCCGCTGAGTGCTTTTACTGATGAGGAATCATTAATTCAATGTATGCTTAGAAGGATTAAACTTAGAAAAACTGCTTCTGAGCTCTCCGATGATATCGAACTTCGGAATCGGACGGATTCCTACAGAAGAAACTTCACTCGATCAACGTTCAACACAGACAACAGTGAGTAAAATCTTAGTTCTAGATGCATGGTGTGTTGTGTTTAGATAATTCAGTCATTTCAGACTGGACTGTGGGGAGGTGGGAGGTGTTCAGACGAGCATCTTGATCTCCCCTTCCCGCACACCCTTCCCTCCTTTTTCCCTATATCCACCGATTTTTAGTTAGCAACGGAATGTAGGTTGAATCACTTACCATCAGTCGATACACGAATGATTGAAGTGTGGACTTCAGCGGCTAGTCAAACAGTGTGAAGGTAGTTAGACCACAGGTTCCGGCCAGAAAGCATTTACTGGCGAGAGTATAAC
>JAWQFJ010033829.1:85000-112500 GCA_034096865.1 Theodoxus fluviatilis
TTTGCCGTGCTGGCTACAGGTGGATGTTTGGCCAGCAGGTGGACAGGCTTTGCCGTGCTGGCTACAGGTGGATGTTTGGCCAGCAGGTGGACAGGCTTTGCCGTGCTGGCTACAGGTGGATGTTTGGCCAGCAGGTGGACAGGCTTTGCCGTGCTGGCTACAGGTGGATGTTTGGCCAGCAGGTGGACAGGCTTTGCCGTGCTGGCTACAGGTGGATGTTTGGCCAGCAGGTGGACAGGCTTTGCCGTGCTGGCTACAGGTGGATGTTTGGCCAGCAGGTGGACAGGCTTTGCCGTGCTGGCTACAGGTGGATGTTTGGCCAGCAGGTGGACAGGCTTTGCCGTGCTGCCTACATGTGGATGTTTGGCCAGCAGGTGGACAGGCTTTGCCGTGCTGGCTACAGGTGGATGTTTGGCCAGCAGGTGGACAGGCTTTGCCGTGCTGGCTACAGGTGGATGTTTGGCCAGCAGGTGGACAGGCTTTAGGCCGTGCTGGCTACAGGTGGATGTTTGGCCAGCAGGTGGACAGGCTTTGCCGTGCTGGCTACAGGTGGATGTTTGGCCAGCAGGTGGACAGGCTTTGCCGTGCTGGCTACAGGTGGATGTTTGGCCAGCAGGTGGACAGGCTTTGCCGTGCTGGCTACAGGTGGATGTTTGGCCAGCAGGTGGACAGGCTTTGCCGTGCTGGCTACAGGTGGATGTTTGGCCAGCAGGTGGACAGGCTTTGCCGTGCTGGCTACAGGTGGATGTTTGGCCAGCAGGTGGACAGGCTTTGCCGTGCTGGCTACAGGTGGATGTTTGGCCAGCAGGTGGACAGGCTTTGCCGTGCTGGCTACAGGTGGATGTTTGGCCAGCAGGTGGACAGGCTTTGCCGTGCTGGCTACAGGTGGATGTTTGGCCAGCAGGTGGACAGGCTTTGCCGTGCTGGCTACAGGTGGATGTTTGGCCAGCAGGTGGACAGGCTTTGCCGTGCTGGCTACAGGTGGATGTTTGGCCAGCAGGTGGACAGGCTTTGCCGTGCTGGCTACAGGTGGATGTTTGGCCAGCAGGTGGACAGGCTTTGCCGTGCTGGCTACAGGTGGATGTTTGGCCAGCAGGTGGACAGGCTTTGCCGTGCTGGCTACAGGTGGATGTTTGGCCAGCAGGTGGACAGGCTTTGCCGTGCTGGCTACAGGTGGATGTTTGGCCAGCAGGTGGACAGGCTTTGCCGTGCTGGCTACAGGTGGATGTTTGGCCAGCAGGTGGACAGGCTTTGCCGTGCTGGCTACAGGTGGATGTTTGGCCAGCAGGTGGACAGGCTTTGCCGTGCTGGCTACAGGTGGATGTTTGGCCAGCAGGTGGACAGGCTTTGCCGTGCTGGCTACAGGTGGATGTTTGGCCAGCAGGTGGACAGGCTTTGCCGTGCTGGCTACAGGTGGATGTTTGGCCAGCAGGTGGACAGGCTTTGCCGTGCTGGCTACAGGTGGATGTTTGGCCAGCAGGTGGACAGGCTTTGCCGTGCTGGCTACAGGTGGATGTTTGGCCAGCAGGTGGACAGGCTTTGCCGTGCTGGCTACAGGTGGATGTTTGGCCAGCAGGTGGACAGGCTTTGCCGTGCTGGCTACAGGTGGATGTTTGGCCAGCAGGTGGACAGGCTTTGCCGTGCTGGCTACAGGTGGATGTTTGGCCAGCAGGTGGACAGGCTTTGCCGTGCTGGCTACAGGTGGATGTTTGGCCAGCAGGTGGACAGGCTTTGCCGTGCTGGCTACAGGTGGATGTTTGGCCAGCAGGTGGACAGGCTTTGCCGTGCTGGCTACAGGTGGATGTTTGGCCAGCAGGTGGACAGGCTTTGCCGTGCTGGCTACAGGTGGATGTTTGGCCAGCAGGTGGACAGGCTTTGCCGTGCTGGCTACAGGTGGATGTTTGGCCAGCAGGTGGACAGGCTTTGCCGTGCTGGCTACAGGTGGATGTTTGGCCAGCAGGTGGACAGGCTTTGCCGTGCTGGCTACAGGTGGATGTTTGGCCAGCAGGTGGACAGGCTTTGCCGTGCTGGCTACAGGTGGATGTTTGGCCAGCAGGTGGACAGGCTTTGCCGTGCTGGCTACAGGTGGATGTTTGGCCAGCAGGTGGACAGGCTTTGCCGTGCTGGCTACAGGTGGATGTTTGGCCAGCAGGTGGACAGGCTTTGCCGTGCTGGCTACAGGTGGATGTTTGGCCAGCAGGTGGACAGGCTTTGCCGTGCTGGCTACAGGTGGATGTTTGGCCAGCAGGTGGACAGGCTTTGCCGTGCTGGCTACAGGTGGATGTTTGGCCAGCAGGTGGACAGGCTTTGCCGTGCTGGCTACAGGTGGATGTTTGGCCAGCAGGTGGACAGGCTTTGCCGTGCTGGCTACAGGTGGATGTTTGGCCAGCAGGTGGACAGGCTTTGCCGTGCTGGCTACAGGTGGATGTTTGGCCAGCAGGTGGACAGGCTTTGCCGTGCTGGCTACAGGTGGATGTTTGGCCAGCAGGTGGACAGGCTTTGCCGTGCTGGCTACAGGTGGATGTTTGGCCAGCAGGTGGACAGGCTTTGCCGTGCTGGCTACAGGTGGATGTTTGGCCAGCAGGTGGACAGGCTTTGCCGTGCTGGCTACAGGTGGATGTTTGGCCAGCAGGTGGACAGGCTTTGCCGTGCTGGCTACAGGTGGATGTTTGGCCAGCAGGTGGACAGGCTTTGCCGTGCTGGCTACAGGTGGATGTTTGGCCAGCAGGTGGACAGGCTTTGCCGTGCTGGCTACAGGTGGATGTTTGGCCAGCAGGTGGACAGGCTTTGCCGTGCTGGCTACAGGTGGATGTTTGGCCAGCAGGTGGACAGGCTTTGCCGTGCTGGCTACAGGTGGATGTTTGGCCAGCAGGTGGACAGGCTTTGCCGTGCTGGCTACAGGTGGATGTTTGGCCAGCAGGTGGACAGGCTTTGCCGTGCTGGCTACAGGTGGATGTTTGGCCAGCAGGTGGACAGGCTTTGCCGTGCTGGCTACAGGTGGATGTTTGGCCAGCAGGTGGACAGGCTTTGCCGTGCTGGCTACAGGTGGATGTTTGGCCAGCAGGTGGACAGGCTTTGCCGTGCTGGCTACAGGTGGATGTTTGGCCAGCTGGTGGACAGGCTTTGCCGTGCTGCATGGCCTCCCTGCAGCGCTCTTGGTCTCTTTGTCGCTGACGTCATGGCTCTCCTGACCGTGACGGATACACTGTCAAGGTCATATGGCTGAAGGGAAAAGTCCCACACACGTCCGCACCTCTGACAAGCTTTGCAGTCCTTGATGCACCTGTCAGCAGGAAGTCAGCCCACGCACACGCGTCTGCACTTCCTGTGTTGAAATATGCAGCGTACACTTCCTGTGTTGAAATATGCAGCGTGCACTTTCTGTGTTGAATATGCAGCGTGCACTTTCTGTGTTGAATATGCAGCGTGCACTTTCTGTGTTGAATATGCAGCGTGCACTTTCTGTGTTGAATATGCAGCGTGCACTTTCTGTGTTGAATATGCAGCGTGCACTTTCTGTGTTGAATATGCAGCGTGCACTTTCTGTGTTGAATATGCAGCGTGCACTTTCTGTGTTGAATATGCAGCGTGCACTTTCTGTGTTGAATATGCAGCGTGCACTTTCTGTGTTGAATATGCAGCGTGCACTCTACCGTCTTTCTGCTGCGCCGTGGAACTGTGTCTGAGACTGATCGTAGTCTGTGAAGATATGTCTTGTACTCGTGCATTCAGGGTACATGGGGACTCATTCAGGGTACATGGGGACTCATTCAGGGTACATGAAGACGCATTAGGGTTCATGGGGACGCGTTAAGGGTACATGGGGACTCATTAAGGGTACATGGAGACTCATTAAGGGTACATGGGGACTCATTAAGGGTACATGGGGACTCATTAAGGGTACATGGGGACTCATTCAGGGTACATGGGGACTCATTCAGGGTACATGGGGACTCATTCAGGGTACATGGGGACTCATTATGGGTACATGAGAGCGCATTGAACGTACATGGGGTCACATTAAGGGTACATGGGGTCGCATTGAGGGTACATGACGACGCATAAAGTGTACATGGGGACGCATTAAAGGTACATGGGGACGCGTTAAGGGTACATGGGGACGCGTTGAGGGTACATGGGGACACATTAAGGGTACATGGGGTCGCATTGAGGGTACTTGGGGACGCACGTAGGGTACATGGGGTCGCATTAAGGGTACATGAAGACGCATTAGGGTTCATGGGGACGCGTTAAGGGTACATTGGGACACATTAAGGGTACATGGGGACGCGTTAAGGGTACATGGGGACACATTAAGGGTACATGGGGACGCATTAAGGGTACATGGGGACACATTAAGGGTACATGGGGACGCATTATGGGTACATGGGGACGCGTTAAGGGTACATGGGGACACATTAAGGGTACATGGGGACGCATTAAGGGTACATGGGGACGCATTAAGGGTACATGGGGACGCATTAAGGGTACATGGGGTCGCATTGAGGGTACATGGGGTCGCATTGAGGGTACTTGGGGACGCACGTAGGGTACATGGGGTCGCATTGAAGGTACATGGGGTCGCATTGAGGGTACTTGGGGACGCACGTAGGGTACATGGGGTCGCATTAAGGGTACATGGCGTCGCATTAAGGGTACATGGGGACGCATTATGGGTACATGGGGACGCATTAAGGGTAATGGGAACGGAGGACAGACAGTCTACAGAGCGATGGACACGAAGGACAGTCTACAGAGCGATGGACACGGAGGACAGTCTACAGAGCGATTGACACGGAGGACAGACAATCTACAGAGCGATGGACACGGAGGACAGTCTACAGAGCGATGGACACGGAGGACAGACAGTCTACAGAGCGATGGACACGGAGGACAGACAGTCTACAGAGCGATGGACACGGAGGAGTCTACAGAGCGATGCACACGGAGGACAGTCTACAGAGCGATGGACACGGAGGACAGTCTACAGAGCGATGGACATGGAGGACAGACAGTCTACAGAGCGATGGACACGGAGGACAGACAGTCTACAGAGCGATGGACACGGAGGACAGACAGTCTACAGAGCGATGGACACGAAGGACAGACAGTCTACAGAGCGATGGACACGAAGGACAGACAGTATACAGAGCGATGGACACGGAGGACAGTCTACAGAGCGATGGACACGGAGGACAGTCTACAGAGCGATGGACATGGAGGACAGTCTACAGAGCGATGGACGGAGGCAGCGTCTACAGAGCGATGGACAGGAGGCAGACAGTCTACAGAGCGATGGACACGGTAGGACAGACAGGTCTACAGAGCGATGGACGACCGGAGGGACAGGACAGGTCTACAGAGCGATGGACATGGAGGACAGACAGTCTACAGAGCGATGGACACGGAGGACAGTCTACAGAGCGATGGACATGGAGGACAGACAGTCTACAGAGCGATGGACACGGAGGACAGACAGTCTACAGAGCGATGCACACGGAGGACAGTCTACAGAGCGATGCACACGGAGGACAGACAGTCTACAGAGCGATGGACACGGAGGACAGAATGTCTACAGAGCGATGGACACGGAGGACAGACAGTCTACAGAGCGATGGACACGGAGGACAGACAGTCTACAGAGCGATGGACACGGAGGACAGACAGTCTACAGAGCGATGGACACGGAGGACAGACAGTCTACAGAGCGATGGACACGGAGGACAGACAGTCTACAGAGCGATGGACACGGAGGACAGTCTACAGAGCGATGGACACGGAGGACAGACAGTCTACAGAGCGATGGACACGGAGGACAGACAGTCTACAGAGCGATGGACACGGAGGACAGACAGTCTACAGAGCGATGGACATGGAGGACAGACAGTCTACAGAGCGATGGAGACGGAGGACATACAGTCTACAGAGCGATGGACACGGAGGACAGACAGTCTACAGAGCGATGGACACGGAGGACAGACAGTCTACAGAGCGATGCACACGGAGGACAGTCTACAGAGCGATGGACACGGAGGACAGACAGTCTACAGAGCGATGGACACGGAGGACATCTCAGAGCGTGCAGGAGCAGTGAGCGTACTGGGCAGAGTTGTGGACACGGAGGACAGACAGTCTACAGAGCGGGCGAGCTGCAGGAAGACAGACGCAAGAACAACTCGAGTTCTGCAGCGTGGGTGGCAAGCCCCGGACTGGCAGCATCTGGCGAGCGTGACCAGCCCTCCAGGGACAGCGTGACCAAGGACATCATGACCAGGGACATCGTGACCAGGGACAGCGTGACCAAGGACAGCGTGACAAGCACTCCAGGGACAGCGTGACCAGGGACAGCGTGACCAGGGACAACGTGACAAGCACTCCAGGAAAAAAAGACAAGTCATGACAATAATTCCGACCAATTGTATTCTTTCGTTTTTTACATAATTTGGCCCTGAAAAGGCCCGGTTGATTTTTGTGGTCCTGAGCGTTGGCAGTCAGGCGTGAGCTGGAGTCGTCGTGCCTGGCGGGACTGGCTGCTGCAGCAGGTCTGTGACCAGTGGCTACAAATGGTCGCTGTGGCGCAGGCGGCGGTGGCGTGGCTGCTGCAGCAGGTCTGTGACCAGCGGCTACAAATGGTCGCTGTGGCGCAGGCGGCGGTGGCGTGGCTGCTGCAGCAGGTCTGTGACCAGCGGCTACAAATGGTCGCTGTGGCGCAGGCGGCGGTGGCGTGGCTGCTGCAGCAGGTCTAAGACCAGTGGCTACAAATGGTCGCTGTGGCGAAGGTGGCGGTGGCGTGGCTGCTGAGAGCGGCTTCGAGAGTTGTGGCTTGCAAAAAATGTGTCGTTGGCGAGCTTTCGGAGTTACACCCCATCAGCTGGCCATAGTGAAGAGAGACCGGCGGGTGTTTTTTTATGACAGGCAGGCGATGAGAGAAGTTCACTTCAACATCTCAATTCTCATCAGGCAAAAAGCATGGTAGGCACGTGCGAGGTCAAGCTTCCTCATTCGTAGTGTACCATGAATCCCAGGTCGCGATTGCGCCCTGTGTGATGGGTGTTGAGTTTCCTCACGAGGTTTTGCTCAGCCACGCGACGTTGTCGGATGTCATGCAAGTTGCCTTGCAGCACGCTCAAGCGCATGTCTGATGTAGAGTGCTCGGGCAAACTGAAATGCTCAGCCACAGGCAGAGGCGACCGATTCCTGATTGTGTCTCGGTGCCCGTTTATGCGTGATCAACACTTCAGGGACAGTGTGACCAGGGACAGCGTGACCAGGGACAGCGTGACCAGGGACAGTGTGACCAGGGACAGTGTAACAGGAATTCCAGGGACAGTGTAAAAGCACTCCAGGGACAGTGTAACATCACTCCAGGGACAGTGTAACATCACTCCAAGGACAGTGTAAAAGCACTCCAGGGACAGTGTAACAGCACTCCAAGGACAGTGTAACAGCACTCCATGGACAGTGTAACAGCACTCCAGGGACAGCGTAACAGCACTCCAGGGACAGTGTAACAGCACTCCAAGGACAGTGTAACAGCACTCCAGGGACAGCGTAACAGCACTCCAGGGACAGTGTAACAGCACTCCAATGACAGTGTAACAGCACTCCAAGGACAGCGTAAGAGCACTCCAGGGACAGTGTAACAGCACTCCAGGGACAGTGTAACAGCACTTCACGGACAGCGTAACAGCACTCCAGGGACAGCGTTACAGCACTTCAGGGACAGCGTAACAGCACTCCAGGGACAGCGTAAGAGCACTCCAGGGACAGTGTAACAGCACTCCAGGGACAGTGTAACAGCACTCCAGGGACAGTGTAACAGCACTCCAGGGACAGTGTAACAGCACTCCAGGGACAGCGTAAGAGCACTCCAGGGACAGTGTAACAGCACTCCAGGGACAGGCAGTTTACTTCTCAGTTGGCAAGCGCTGGCGTACCTACAGTCTGGAGACTACGAACATGGGCACTGCCAGGCAGCAAGGGGACGGGAAGCCAGCAAACGCAGACTACGAACACATAAGAAGCATTCTTTCCTGGACAGCCAGAACGGCAGGTGGTTTTCCATACGGGGCTCTTGAAAGGGGAACGACAAGATTTGCAACGTAAGACTCCTCCTCCTCCTCCTCCTGCTCCTCCTCCTCCTCCTCCTCCTCCTCCTCCTGCTCCTCCTCCTCCTCCCCCCCCCTCGTCATTGTCCTCCTCCTCGTCGTCGTCCTCCTCCTCCTGCTCCTCCTCCTTCTGCTCCTCCTCCTCCTCCTCCTCCTCCTCGTCATTGTCCTCCTCCTTGTCGTCGTCCTCCTCCTCGTCGTCGTCGTCGTCGTCGCCGTCGTCGTCGTCGTCTTCCTCCTCCTCCTCCTCCACCTCCTCCTCCTCCTCCTCCTCCTCCTCCTCCTCCTGCTCCTCCTCCTCCTGCTCCTCCTCCTCCTGCTCCTCCTCCTCCTGCTCCTCCTCCTCCTGCTCCTGCTCCTCCTCCTCCTCCTCCTGCTCCTCTTCCTCCTCCTCCTCCTCCTCCTGCTCCTCCTCCTCCTCCTCCTGCTCCTCCTCCTCCTCCTCCTCCTCTATAGTTGCTGCAATCAGTCAAAACGTACAGAGGATACGGCGGTGTGTTTTCCAGAGAGGGGTATTGAAAGGGAAATGACGAGGTTTATTCATACAACGCTCAGAAATCCACCTTCATACGTACTCGGTCAAGACACAAGGGAAGGGGTGGAAAACAACCATTTGGAATGCTTGTCATCAAATTAGAGAAGCGTGGCTGTTCTTGAGAGTCTTCCAGGAATGCTCCCCTGCTTTGTAGAGTGCTGCAACGTGCGTGACTGGAGGAGGCTGTGAAAGCCCAGACTGCTGTGAGACTACGTCAAAGTAAAGAAGTTATCAAAGAAGTCATTCATCCTACAGGAAGTCGGGCAATGGATGCGTTTTGAATGTAGGTACATCACTTCCTTTCTGTGCCAGAGCTGCGCCATTGATAAACAGAAGACCTTGAGGGTGACATGCAAATCAAACCGCACTGTGGACTGCTGCTGATAAGTGCGCTGGAAGCTTGCTCCAGTTGTTTTTCATCCCTTATCAAGGACAGCTGCAACGAGACCGTGGATGTTTGGTATCGCCTGCAATTACTGTGACTCAGCTCTACGGAGGAACGTGGCAGCCCAAGGCAGCAACTCTGTCCTATTGGGAAATGCCACATCTAGTCTTTGGCACTCACAGTCGCGTCCACACCCGGATGGTCCACTCTTACTCATAAAGAAAGAATAAACTTTTTCACCATTCTCTCGTTTTAAAAACATCTTATCCTGTCCACTTCCGATGCTTCTGAAAGAAAAACCACCTCTGAATCATTAGGTTACACCATTGTACGTGTATCTGCTATGGTTTCTTCCCTGCTGTCTACCCCACGTTGCAGCACACACGGCAGTCAGGCCAGACACCCGCACAAGCCATGCGGTCAAGCCATGCGGGCCGGCAGCTACACTAACCCATCAGCTCCTTGTCCTCCGCCAAGCTCGGGCGCGCCTGGTCTCCCAAGGCCATGTCATGCGCCATACCCTCCGTCGTCGTCGTCGTCGTCGTCATCGGCGTCGTATCCTCGCTGCTCTCCTCGCTTTCCTCCACGCGTGTTGCTGTGGAGAGAGAGAGAGAGAAGCAGGTTGAATGAAGAAATGAATTATGAATGCATGACTAAATGAATGTATGAATTAAGTTGCTCGACCTATCAGGCTTTACTACACACTTTGACTACACACTTTGCACTGCAAACTTTGCAATGCACACTTTGACTACACACTTTGCACTGCACACTTTGCACTACCTACTTTGCACTACACACTTTAAACTACACGATTTGACTACATACTTTGACTACACACTTTGCACTACCCACTTTGCACTGCACATTTTGCAATGCACACTTTGCAATGCACACTTTGACTACACACTTTGCACTACCCACTTTGCACTGCACACTTTGCACTGTACGCTTTGACTACACACTTTGCACTGCACACTTTGACTACATACTTTGACTACACACTTTGCTCTACACACTTTGACTACACGCGTCACTACAGAGAAACAGCGGGTTTACGGTCATTCTAAAATGACGTGGAAGGAGGGGAGACAACTCGGACAGAGGGCTGTGAACAAGGAAGAGGTGGGGAGAACGGCGCTTGAGGACGATGTCAGAGGAGTAAAATAAAGCCTCTCGATTTGCCGTCATTCAGCCTGCCAGCTGCTGGCTCGCGCTTCAACAACAGGTTCTCGTGACAGCTTGACGGCGGCGGAAGTGTTCAGTTGTCCCTGGGGCCCCTTGCTACCAGACTGCAGTCCCTGTGCCACGCATCGATTACGCCCCCTGATGACCGCTTCCGTCCCTATTTCCGCTCCTCGCTTTGTACGGGAGTCCCCGTCTGGCACCCACGTTTGGTGACGTGAGCAGCGCAGGCTCTGACGCAGTGATGACGTGACACGAGAGTGAGGCTCTGACGCAGTGATGACGTGACACGAGAGTGAAGCTCTGACGCAGTGATGACGTGACACGAGAGTGAAGCTCTGACGCAGTGATGACGTGACACGAGAGTGAAGCTTTGACGCAGTGATGACGTGACACGAGAGTGAGGCTCTGACGCAGTGATGACGTGACACGAGAGTGAAGCTCTGACGCAGTGATGACGTGACACGAGAGTGAAGCTCTGACGCAGTGATGACGTGACACGAGAGTGAAGCTCTGACGCAGTGATGACGTGACATGAGAGTGAAGCTCTGACGCAGTGATGACGTGGCACGAGAGTGAGGCTCTGACGCAGTGATGACGTGACACGAGAGTGAAGCTCTGACGCAGTGATGACGTGACACGAGAGTGAGGCTCTGACGCAGTGATGACGTGGCACGAGAGTGAGGCTCTGACGCAGTGATGACGTGACACGAGAGTGAGGCTCTGACGCAGTGATGACGTGACACGAGAGTGAGGCTTTGACGCAGTGATGACGTGACACGAGAGTGAAGCTCTGACGCAGTGATGACGTGACACGAGAGTGAAGCTCTGACGCAGTGATGACGTGACACGAGAGTGAAGCTCTGACGCAGTGATGACGTGACACGAGAGTGAAGCTTTGACGCAGTGATGACGTGACACGAGAGTGAGGCTCTGACGCAGTGATGACATGACACGAGAGTGAGGCTTTGACGCAGTGATGACGTGACACGAGAGTGAAGCTCTGACGCAGTGATGACGTGACACGAGAGTGAGGCTTTGACGCAGTGATGACGTGACACGAGAGTGAGGCTTTGACGCAGTGATAACGTGACACGAGAGTGAGGCTCTGACGCAGTGATGACGTGACACGAGAGTGAGGCTCTGACGCAGTGATGACGTGACACGAGAGTGAGGCTCTGACGCAGTGATGACGTGACACGAGAGTGAAGCTTTGACGCAGTGATGACGTGACACGAGAGTGAGGCTCTGACGCAGTGATGACGTGGCACGAGAGTGAGGCTCTGACGCAGTGATGACGTGACACGAGAGTGAAGCTCTGACGCAGTGATGACGTGACACGAGAGTGAAGCTCTGACGCAGTGATAACGTGACACGAGAGTGAGGCTCTGACGCAGTGATGACGTGACACGAGAGTGAGGCTCTGACGCAGTGATGACGTGACACAAAAGCGTACGACGTGAGAAGCACAGGTGCTGACGCAGTAAAAATGTAACATGAGAGTGAGGCTCTGAGACAGTGATGACGTAACACGAGAGTGTGCACTCACCTGCCAAGCAAGCCACTTCCAAAAGTCTTCAGAGCGGTAATTACCGATGAAATAACAGCAAACTTTCAGGGTTACATCTCGTTGATGTTGTTGCCCTGGTATTTGTATGCCTTGGAAGTGTAATAAGGTACCTTGAACTAGTTTGTGTATTTGAGTATCACTGAGAACACAAGCGAGCCAGAGCGAAGTTTCCGAGGCAAACTGCGTTCAACAGCGGTTTGTCACAGTCGACATCGATCGACCACCATGGCTCGGCCGCAATGAAGACGAGCTGCCAGTTTACTGGCGTAGGAAGAGTTCAGCTGTGTCACGTCCTAATTCTAAGAGTGTCGTTGCTTCTCCATTCATAATACTGCAAGACAAGTATCATTTTTTGAAATGCCACATACTGATTTGAGGAGCACTAACGTTTGTGCATGCATTCGCTGCAAGACTAATATCGTTTTTTAAAAGTATATCACATACTAGATTGAGAAGCATTACTGTTGCTCCATACACACGCTGCAGGAAACTATCAAAGAAATACTTTTCGAGTGCGTCATTGTCCTGGTTGCCAGGGCGAGCTGTAGAGAACTGGCGTTCCACTGTTGCCAAGGGAAGTGTGACGTCACTGCCTGGTCTGCTGTCTGCACAGTGGGCTCTCCGCTGTTGCCAAGGGAAGTGTGACGTCACTGCCTCTCTCGTCTCCCGTTCTCCTCCTTCCTCCAGTCCCAGTGACAGTTTGCAGGCACCTTTGACTGCAGTGACCTTTGACTGCAGTGACCTTTGACAGCAGTGACCTTTGACTGCAGTGACCTTTGACTACAACTTTATGCACTGCTGCAAATGAACACATGCTTTTGGGTGCCAGACAGATATGTTAAATGTTCTAACAATATTTGGGTGTCCAAATTAATATTGTGAAAATCTTTACCTGATTCGACCGAAAGAAATTACGGTGACATTTTCTCGCGTTTTCAGACAATTTCTAAGCATAAATGAAATGTCTGATAGATGGACTGTCAGCTGCAATTTTTTAGCTTATTCGTCTCTTTTGATTTTCTTCTCATTGTGAATATGATACAAGAGCACCGCTGGTTTTTCATTCATCGTTTTCTATAAACCCCCCAACATAGGTCGGCTTAGGATAAGAGAGAAATCTGTCCTCATGCGACACTGCATACAACGCCACCAACTAGGCTCAGCGAGACAAAAATGGACGGAAAAAAACAGCACTCTGGTTTTTTCCAAGCGTAGAAAAATTCGAACAATCAGGGACGGGTCTAGATAAAGGAAACATGGGCCCTTTTCCAGGACAGAAACAGCCAGTCCATCATAGAACAGTACATCATAGGACAGTACATCATAGGACACTACATCATAGAACAGACATACTGAGGAAATCTCCTTCAATACAGACTTTCAAGTCACAGCTAAAAACTCTTTTATTCAAAGGGTGAACGTGTTGAGCGCCTTGAGCATGCCTTTGGGTGTGAGATTGGCGCTATATAAGAGCCAAAATACATACATACATACAACAGTACATCATAGGACACTGCATCATAGGACAGTACATCATAGGACACTACATCATAGGACAGTACATCATAGGACACTGCATCATAGGACACTACATCATAGGACACTACATCATGGGACAGTACATCATGGGACAGTACATCATGGGAAAGCACATCATGGGACGGTACATCACAGGACAGTACATCATAGGACTGTAAATCATAGGACAGTACATAATAGGACACTACATCATAGAACACTACATCATAGGACAGTACATCATGCGACATCACATCATGGGACAGTATGATAGGACTGTACATAATAGGACACAACATGATATGACTGTGCAAAATAGGACACTACATGATAGGACTGTGCAAAATAGGACACTACATCATAGGACACTGCATCATAGGACTGTACATCATGGGACACTACATCAAAAGACACTACATCATAGGACAGTACATCATAGGACAATACATCATAGGGCAATACATCATGGGGCAATACATCATGGGACAGCACATCATGAGACACTACATCATGGGACACTACATCATACGACACTGCATCATAGGACACTATATCATAGGACAATACATCATAGGACAATACATCATAGGACACTACATCATGGGGCAGTACATCATGGGACAGCACATCATGAGACACTACATCATGGGACACTACATCATACGACACTGCATCATAGGACACTATATCATAGGACAATACATCATAGGACAATACATCATAGGACACTACATCATGGGACAGTACATCATGGGACAGTACATCATGGGGCAGTACATCATGGGACAGCACATCATGGGACACTACATCATGGGACAGTACATCATAGAACAGTACATCATAGGACACTACATCATAGGACACTACATAATAGGACACTACATCATAGGACACTACATCATAGGACACTACATCTTGGGACAGTACATCATACGACACTGCATCATAGGACTGCACATCATAGGACTGCACATCATGGGGCACTACATCAAAGGACACTACATCATAGGACATGACATCATAGGACACGACATCATAGGACACGACATCATAGGACACGACATCATAGGACACTGCATCTTGGGACACTACATCATGGGACACTACATCATGGGACAGTACATCATAGGACACTACATCATAGGACACTACATCTTGGGACAGTACATCATAGGACACTGCATCATAGGACTGCACATCATGGGACACTACATCATGGGACAGTACATCATAGGACAGTACATCATAGGACACTATATCATGGGACAGTACATCATAGGACACTACATCTTGGGACACTACATCATGGGACACTACATCATGAGACACTACATCATGGGACAGTACATCATAGGACACTACATCATAGGACACTGCATCTTGGGACAGTACATCATAGGACACTACATCATAGGACACTATATCATGGGACAGTACATCATAGGACACTACATCATAGGACACTGCATCTTGGGACAGTACATCATAGGACACTACATCATAGGACACTATATCATGGAACAGTACATCATAGGACACTACATCATAGGACACTACATCTTGGGACAGTACATCATAGGACAGTACATCATAGGACAGTACATCATGGGACACTACATCATAGGACTGTACATCATGGGACGCTACATCATAGGACTGTACATCATGGGACGCTACATCATAGGACACTGCATCATGGGACGCTACATCATAGGACACTGCATCATGAGACATACATCATGGGACAGTACATCATAGGACAGTACATCATAGGACTGCACATCATGGGGCACCACATCATGGGACGCTACATCATAGGACACTGCATCATGGGACGCTACATCATAGGACACTGCATCATGGGACGCTACATCATAGGACTGTACATCATGGGACGCTACATCATAGGACACTGCATCATGGGACGCTACATCATAGGACACTGCATCATGGGACGCTACATCATAGGACTGTACATCATGGGACGCTACATCATAGGACACTGCATCATGGGACGCTACATCATAGGACACTGCATCATGAGACATACATCATGGGACAGTACATCATAGGACAGTACATCATAGGACAGTACATCATAGGACTGCACATCATGGGGCACCATATCATGGGACGCTACATCATAGGACACTGCATCATGGGACGCTACATCATGGGACAGTACATCATAGGACACTGCATCATGAGACATACATCATGGGACAGTACATCATAGGACAGTACATCATAGGACTGCACATCATGGGGCACCACATCATGGGGCACCACATCATGGGACGCTACATCATGGGACGCTACATCATGGGACGCTACATCATAGGACACTGCATCATGGGACGCTACATCATAGGACACTGCATCATGAGACATACATCATGGGACAGTACATCATAGGACAGTACATCATAGGACTGCACATCATGGGGCACCACATCATGGGACGCTACATCATAGGACACTGCATCATGGGACGCTACATCATAGGACACTGCATCATGGGACGCTACATCATAGGACACTGCATCATGGGACGCTACATCATAGGACACTGCATCATGAGACATACATCATGGGACACTACATCATAGGACACTACATCATGGGACACTGCATCATAGGACACTGCATCATAGGACACTGCATCATAGGACACTAAATCATAGGACACTGCATCATGGGACGCTACATCCTAGGTCACTGCATCATGGGACATACCTCATAGGACATTACATCATAGGACACTACATCATAGGACACTACATCATAGGACACTACATCATAGGACTGTACATCATAGGACCGTACATCATAGGACAGTACATCATAGGACACTGCATCACAGGACACTACATCATTGGACACAACATCATAGGACACTACATCATAGGACAGTACATCATAGGACTGTACATAATAGGACTGTACATCATAGGACTGTACATCATAGGACAGTACATCATAGGACTGTACATCATGGGACAGTACATCATAGGACACTACATCATAGGACACTACATCATAGGACACTACATCATAGGACACTACATCATAGGACAGTACATCATAGGACAGTACATCATAGGACACTGCATCACAGGACACTACATCATAGGACACTACATCATAGGACTGCACATCATAGGACACTGCATCACTGGACACTACATCATAGGACACTACATCATAGGACACTACATCATAGGACAGTACATCATAGGACAGTACATCATAGGACACTACATCATAGGACAGTACATCATAGGACACTACATCATAGGACAGTACATCATGGGACACTACATCATAGGACTGTACATCATAGGACTGTACATCATAGGACTGTACATCATAGGACACTGCATCACAGGACACTACATCATAGGACATTACATCATAGTACAGTACATCATGGGACACTTTAACCAAGGACAGCCATCACAAGACACTACATCCAAGGACAGTCATTATAGGACAGTACATTAAAGGGAGGAGGAGAGGGGGTGGGCACTCAAAAACAAGAACGAGTGTGGACCACTCCGGACAAGCAGCACATCGCCCAGTAACAGGTGGGCCATCTAACAACAGCAAAAGGGGTGGAGGTGGGACGAGGCGTGGGGGTGGGATTGGAGTGGGTGGGGTTGGGGGGGTGAGGATGGGGGTGGGGTGGGGGTGGGAGTGGGGGGGGTGAGGATGGGGGTGGGGTGGGGGTGGATTGGAGGTGTGGGGATGGGGGTGAGGTGGGGGTGGAATTGGGGGGGTGAGGCTGGGGGTGGGGTGGGGGTTGGATTGGAGGGGTGGGATTGGGGGGTGAGGTGGGGGTGGGGTGGGGGTAGGATTGAAGGGGTGGATTGGGGGTTGAGGATGGGGGTGGGGTGGGGGTGGGATTGGAGGGATGGAATTAGGGTGGGGTGGGGTGTGGGGGGTGTGGGGGTGGGATTGAAGGGGTGGGGATGGGGGTGGGGGTGGGATTGGGGGGGTGGGGTGGGGGTGGGGATGGGGGTGGGGTGGGGTGGGGGTGGGATTGAAGGGGTGGGGTGGGGTGTGGGGGTGGGATTGAAGGGGTGGGGATGGGGATGGGGGTGGGGTGGGGGTGGGATTGAAGGGGTGGGGATGGGGTGGGGGTGGGATTGGGGGGGTGGGGATGGGGGTGAGGTGGGGATAGGGGGCCACACAAATCAGGTAGTCACCCACAGGATGGCAGCAGTCAGTACTCACGGAGGATGGAGTCCGGGGCACAGCACTTGTGGGACAGGTCGGGGCAGAGCGGCAGTCCCCACCTGTGCCGGAAGTAGTTCTGGCAGTCCGGGCGGCAGTTGCCCTCGAAGAACTGGCACAGATTGAGGGCAGCGATGTCCAGCTCGGACATGCCTGAAATAAACACCGAGACGGTCCGTCAGTTCTCACGCCACTAGAAAGCGAGAAAAATATTCAGCAGGGGGCTTTCTCTCGCTTTTGTCTTTTCATTGTTTTTGCCCGCAATATCAATACTAGTAATGAATGAAAGTACGCAATATCAATACTAGTAATGAATGAAAGTACGCAATATCAACACTAGTAATTAATGAAAGTACGCAATATCAATACTAGTAATGAATGAAAGTATGCAATATCAATACTAGTAATGAATGAAAGTACGCAATATCAATACTAGTAATGAATGAAAGTACGCAATATCAATACTAGTAATGAATGAAAGTACGCAATATCAATACTAGTAATGAATGAAAGTACGCAATATCAATACTAGTAATGAATGAAAGTACGCAATATCAACACTAGTAATGAATGAAAGTACGCAATATCAACACTAGTAATGAATGAAAGTACGCAATATCAACACTAGTAATGAATGAAAGTACGCAATATCAATACTAGTAATGAATGAAAGTACGCAATATCAACACTAGTAATGAATGAAAGTACGTTTTCAGAGGGCGTTCAGAGGGCGTTAAAACGCTTGGAATATTTTTCACTAATGAAACAAGAAAAATGACTGAAATAAACATGAATGAGAGATTCACGAAAATGGTTATTCTATTACACAAATGGAAATCTCGTAACCTCACCTTATATGGTAAAATAACAGTCATTAAGATGCTAGCTTACCCTATTATACTATACCCATTGACAAATCTACCTGATCCAACCGAGAATCAACTAAAAGCAATAAACAAGGAACTGTTTAAGTTCTTGTGGAATGATAAACCTGACAGAATAGCTCGAAAAGTAATGTGTCAAAAGATAGAAATGTGTGGTTTGAAAATGTTAGATGTTCAAAGCTTTCAATCAGCAGTTAAAGCAAACTGGATAAAACGCTACACCAACTCTAACAATCAGGGAGAATGGAAAACAACATTTAGACATTATCTCAGTAAGATTGGGAAAGAAAATTCCTAAATTCAACATTGAATGAAAACACCTCAAGCTGTACATCCCTCAAAACACCTTCTTTTATGATGTAATGAATCACTGGAATAAGGTTGTTGGGACAGAAAATCCTTCTGACAATATACTAGAACAATCTTTGTGGTATAATTCAAATATATGTCATTGCAGGGTACCAGTCAAGTCCAAAAAATGGGCTGTCAAGGGTATTTTGCAGGTGAAACATATTGTTAAAAACAATGATCTACTCAGTTTTTTCAATCTGAAGACAAAGTTCAAATTGGATGCAGAGGATATCTTTACTTATCAAACAATGAAAAAGTCTATTCCACAGGAATGGATGCAAAAAATAAAAAACAACCAATGTCAAAGTCAGTGTGAGAGAATTAGTGAAAGAATAAACAAGGTATCAAAATGTACTAACTTCTTTTACTCGGTTCTAATTGACAACATGGACATAGACATTCATTCCCAACAGAAGTGGGAAAAATCATTCGAGGGCAATAGCATTGATTGGGAAAGCATTTATACTCTGCCAAAGCAATGCACAATAGACACTCAGGTAAGGACATTTCAGTTCGAATTCTTACACCGGATTACATCAACAAACACCTTCCTTCTACGTATAGGAAAATCATCATCATCACTTTGTGGATTTTGCTGGTGTTGTATTGAAACACAGGAACATATATTCTGGGAATGTCAAGTAATACAAGATTTCTGGAGCAAACTACAGCAATATTTAGAAAGCAGAAAGGCAACATTTTCCAAATGTAAATATTCAATTTTCTTTGGTGACAAGCTTGCTCCTCCTATTTTAAATCTTATCTTAATATTAGCCAAAAAAATATATTCATCAAGCAAAGTGTCGAAATTATGAAATACCATTTGACTCCTTTAGGCAAGTCCTTCAGTACACATACAACATTGAGGAAAGAATTGCTTTCAGAAATGGTATATTGGAACAGCTTCAGAGCAAGTAGTCGCCGGTCCTACCAATATAAATAAAGATGCCATAAACTTTACTAGATACTGTCTTTGCCCAACGCCTCTTGAACTCCTCCAACCCCGCCCCCCCCCCCCGCCCTCGCCCCCCCCCCCCCCTCTCCTCTCCCTTTCCCCTTCCCATTCCAGATCTCATCTCCCATGCTCATCTGCCCCCATGATAACTACAGCATGTAATTTTATGTACAATTCTTCAGGTTTTCTATCCTTTTTATTTATTTTTTCTTCTTAATATTTGTTTAATTAATATGATTAATATTTTATTATTATTATTATTATTATTATTATTATTATTATTATTATTATTATTATTATTATTAGTTATTAATTGTTAATTGTTAATTATTTATTATTTGTTGTTAATTACTATGTATTAATTATATATTATTTATTAATTATTATTATTATTATTATTATTATTATTTTTTATATATATATATATATATATATATATATATATATATATATATATATATATATATTTTACTGTTGTGAAAAGTTTTGGGCAGATGTATGTGTATACTCCCCTTTCTGAATAAAGATATTACCAAAAAAAAGAAAGTACGTTTTTGTGTATGTGTTTTTAAAAACATAATAGGGAGTAGTACCCAGTAACGATCATGTTTTGTCAGTTGAAGTTTTTGGGTCCAAGTTTCTCACCCAACAGGTAGAACGTGTAAAGTGCTGTCTACCTGCAATGAGTTTGCATAAATCATGCTAATTAGCTTTCTAATATGGCTGCCGATATATTACATTTTTGCCAGTTTTTTAAACGTAATACAGAAATAGAGCTACTGATAGAAACTTGTAATTTTACACAATGGGCAGCATGTCCTGACACAATGGGCAGTATGTCCTGACACAATGGGCAGCATGTCCTGACACAATGGGCAGCATGTCCTGACACAATGGGCAGCATGTCCTGACTCAATGGGCAGCATGTCCTGACACAATGGGCAGCATGTCCTGACACAATGGGCAGCATGTCCTGACACAATGGGCAGCATGTCCTGACTCAATGGGCAGCATGTCCTGACACAATGGGCAGTATGTCCTGACACAATGGGCAGTATGTCCTGACACAATGGGCAGCATGTCCTGACACAATGGGCAGCATGTCCCGACACAATGGGCAGCATGTCCTGACACAATGGGCAGCATGTCCCGACACAATGGGCAGCATGTCCTGACACAATGGGCAGCATGTCCTGACACAATGGGCAGCATGTCCTGACACAATGGGCAGCATGTCCTGACACAATGGGCAGCATGTCCTGACACAATGGGCAGCATGTCCTGACACAATGGGCAGCATGTCCTGACACAATGGGCAGCATGTCCTGACACAATGGGCAGCATGTCCTGACACAATGGGCAGCATGTCCTGACACAATGGGCAGCATGTCCTGACACAATGGGCAGCATGTCCTGACACAATGGGCAGCATGTCCTGACACAATGGGCAGTATGTCCTGACACAATGGGCAGCATGTCCTGACACAATGGGCAGCATGTCCTGACACAATGGGCAGTATGTTCTGACACAATGGGCAGCATGTCCTGACTCAAACAAAGACAACTACTCTGAGCGTTTTCTCTTCAGACACTTTCACATGAAGTTACACGATTGAGTCGCTAATTATATATCCAAGATCCTGTAACTTTGACATACATGAATATTCTGTGTTGATTATGGGTCATCCCATGAAGCATTCAGCGTGGCTGAGACTATAGTGAATATAGTCTCAGCGACAGGTTGGTCACGTGATAGCCTTAATTCTTCCATAACATGCATATACCACTGTGACGTGTTCGTTCTCTAATTAAGTTTAATTCATTTCAACTGAATAAATTCTGGCTTGTTACTCTGTCTAGGGGTAAAATCTTTGAGAAACAATTCACGCACCTTCATTCCCTTAACCAAACTATAGATGTAAGATGTCTGGAATTAAGGAAATGGCAACACAATAGCAATATTTAAATGGTTGTTTAATCAATCACTAGCAATCACCCTGGAAAGGGGAGTCGGCGACAAGCGCCACAAATCATATCAAATGCAAAGTTAGGCAAACAGCAATTAATTATTCATGACAATTCTAGCAAGGAAAAGAAACTGCCAAGCCGGGGGTGAAAACAATGTACTTATCTTACTCGATGAAACTCGATGGCGGTCTCGTGTCAATTCAGCCTCCACGCGTAAAGCGTGCCACTGAGGCGGGGTAGGGGTGAGGGGAAGAGGGGGAAGAGGGGATGGGCGCACGGTGCATTACAGCACTTGGCCTCGGGAGATTCACACACTAACGATGAAAAGGGCTCGTTGGTTTTCCTAGAGTCGAGACAGCTTGGGTAAACTTCAAGCCACTAATACGGATTGGTTTCGCTTGGGGACACTTCCAAAATGGAGAAGACTCGTTCCTCGTGGGTCGTTCTCGCTTCTTCCGGTCAGCAAACATGGAGAACTTCAGGCAAGGCTGGCGGTGGGCTCGATACTCTGTTCGTCCTGCTGAAGTCCGGATGGTTCCTTCTCATCTCCTTCCTCACTCTTTCTGTACAGTGGCTTCAGCCACAAAAACCTATCGCCCATTCTGGACAGGGCGCCCGTATCTTCGTGGATCTGTCCTATAAAAAAAAACAGTATGGAGGCGCGCCGAGCTACCACTGCACAGGTTTTTATACCTGCTGGGAAAGCACTCTGTCACTCTGGTCCAATCACATCACAGGCTTGTTGAACCCAATTCTGATTGATCAGTCCAACCATGATACTGTCAGTAGATTGGTTGAAGTCATATCTCCAGTGGAGAACACAGTTAATTCAATCTACCTCAGTTTTAATTCACTTCCCCAAGTCAACCACTCCCCGGCACACTTAGGGTTCACATTTCACATCAAGTCACTACACCACAGGGAGTCATTTCTGACCTTACACCGGCTTTGGCAGAAAATTCACTAAGTACTACGGCTCGGCAGATACTCGATCTCAAACACTAATAAACAGAGGGGGGGGGGGGGGGGGGGGGGGTCATCTCGTCACAACCACCATTCTAAACACTGAGTCTCAGCCACACTGAATGGCATACCACATCGTTGAGTGTATTCCTCCGCTTGTTGTGATACACTCGATACTGGCAGCCATCTTTCGTCAATTCATTTTTTAAACATCGATTTCCCATAAATGTAAAACTTGTATGCGGTAAAATTCTAATCACAAGAGTGTAATATTGTGAACTCTACTAATTATAAGGACTTTGAATACAACAGCAACAATTATGCTTCATTGTGCGAGTAAGGCAACCAATCCCGTCTGTATAATGATAATCTTTTGGACCGATAATACGATACGCCCAGAAACCCACTGAGTGCTTTTACTGATGAGGAATCATTAATTTAACGTATGCTTAGAAGGATTAAACTTAGAAAAACTGCTTCTGAGCTCTCCGATGATATCGAACTTCGGAATCGGACGGATTCCTACAGAAGAAACTTCCACTCGATCAACGTTCAACACAGACAACAGTGAGTAAAATCTTCCTTCTAGATCAGTCGATACATGAATGATCAAAGTGTGGACTCAAGCAGCTCGTCAAACAGTGTGAAGGCAGTTAGACCACAGGTTCCGGCCAGAAAGCATTTACTTGCGAATCCTTTTTGCTGCGTCTATACTAGTTCCAAAGATTGCGTGCATACACAATTGCGCACGTGCTGAAGGCAGTTTGCAACCTTATAGACGACGTTTGCGCTAAAAGTTCTCAAATGATCTCCTGAAAATCTCATAGATTAGTTTTATTAGAACACCAAATTTGTGTTTATCTATCGGGATAAATAATTGGAGTGAAATAGAATCGTCTCTTTTTACTCTCAATGGTCTTTTGATCATGTTGAAAATTTTGATTGGTAAAATCATTGGAATGTGGAGCCGAAGTCACGTGACCAACCTGTGTCAGAGATACTATATCTCTGTGTTCAGAATGCCCATGAAGCAGGCAATATGAACCAAATATGCCACGTTTCAATAAAGTCTAACTTCAGAGCACAGAGATATGATGTCTGATATCTCACACATTGTGGTGAAAACCTGGAGGGATAAAGTCTAACTTCAGTGCACAGAGATATGATGTCTGATATCTCACACATTGTGGTGAAAACCTGGAGGGATAAAGTCTAACTTCAGTGCACAGAGATATGATGTCTGATATCTCACACATTGTGGTGAAAACCTGGAGGGATAAAGTCTAACTTCAGAGCACAGAGATATGATGTCTGATATCTCACACATTGTGGTAAAAACCTGGAGGGATAAAGTCTAACTTCAGAGCACAGAGATATGATGTCTGATATCTCACACAGTGTGGTGAAAACCTGGAGGGATAAAGTCTAACTTCAGAGCACAGAGATATGATGTCTGATATCTCACACAGTGTGGTGAAAACCTGGAGGGATAAAGTCTAACTTGAGAGCACAGAGATATGATGTCTGATATCTCACACATTGTGGTGAAAACCTGGAAACAGAAAATTACATTTGAAGTGCTCATACCTCATTCCGATAGCTGGCAGTTGCTGTCTTCCTCCCAATATTTTAAAACTATAAAATACTTATTTCCCATAGAAATAAAGCATACAGTAATATTCTACATTGATTTTACCACAAGGTGATATGAAAAATATAAACTTGGTCCTATTTCACAAAAGTGACTTTAAAACTGGGTACTGCAATACAAGAAGGAAGGTGACTGCACGACTAACTCTCAGATTGGAAGAGGAAGGTAAAGGTAGGTACGCCTACCTCTGCAGTGGCCCTGGTCCCACTGGCCCCTCTATCACTACACCTGAAGAAGACTCTACGAGCCGAAACGTTGTGTGCTTTTCGTCGTCGACATGATTCCGTGCCTGAAGTAGGCTTTTTCGACTCTGGGCAGCTACCACCTTCAATGTTCATTCAAAAGCATCAGTGGAATATCTTAATTGTATCGTTCTGGACTGGAAACAAAGTTACGGGCTGCCGGGAAAGCACAAATAGAGTGAAAAGCCAACTTCGGTAAAACGCTGCCAGGGTAAGTACTGTACACGAGACCAGAGAGTTTGCCAGGGTTAGTACTGTACCCGAGGCCAGAGAGTTTGCCAGGGTAAGTACTGTACACGAGGCCAGAGAGTTTGCCAGCATAAGTACTGTACACGAGGCCAGAAAGTTTGCCAGGATAAGTACTGTACATGGGGCCAGAGAGTTTGCCAGGGTAAGTACTGTACACGAGGCCAGAGAGTTTGCCAGGGTAAGTACTGTACACAAGGCCAGAGAGTTTGCCAGGATAAGTACTGTACACGAGGCCAGAGAGTTTGCCAGGGTTGGTACTGTACACGAAGCCAGAGAGTTTGCCAGGGTTGGTACTGTACACGAGACCAGCGAGTTTGCCAGGGTAAGTAATGTACACGAGGCCAGAAAGTTTGCCAGGGTAAGTACTGTACACGAGGCCAGAGAGTTTGCCAGGGTAAGTACTGTACACGAGGCCAGAGAGTTTGCCATGGTAAGTACTGTACACGAGGCCAGAGAGTTTGCCAGGGTAAGTACTGTACACGAGGCCAGAGAGTTTGCCAGGATAAGTACTGTACACGAGGCCAGAGAGTTTGCCAGGGTAAGTACTGTACACGAGGCCAGAGAGTTTGCCAGGGTAAGTACTGTACACGACCCAGGGAGTTTGCCAGGGTAAGTACTGTACACGAGGCCAGTGAGTTTGCCAGGGTAAGTACTGTACACGAGGCCAGAGAGTTTGCCAGGGTAAGTAATGTACACGAGGCCAGAGAGTTTGCCAGGGTAAGTACTGTACACGAGGCCAGAGAGTTTGCCAGGGTAAGTACTGTACACGAGGCCAGACAGTTTGCCAGGATAAGTACTGTACACGAGGCCAGAGAGTTTGCCAGGGTAAGTACTGTACACGAGGCCAGAGAGTTTGCCAGGATAAGTACTGTACACGAGGCCAGAGAGTTTGCCAGGGTTGGTACTGTACACGAGGCCAGAGAGTTTGCCAGGGTTAGTACTGTACACGAGGCCAGAGAGTTTGCCAGGGTTAGTACTGTACAGCGGGCCAAAGTGTTTGCCAGGGTAAGTACTGTACACGAGGCCAGAGAGTTTGCCAGGGTTGGTACTGTACACGAGGCCAGAGAGTTTGCCAGGGTTAGTACTGTACACGAGGCCAGAGAGTTTGCCAGGGTTAGTACTGTACAGCGGGCCAAAGTGTTTGCCAGGGTAAGTACTGTACACGAGGCCAGAAAGTTTGCCAGGGTAAGTACTGTACAAGAGGCCAGAGAGTTTGCCAGGGTAAGTACTGTACACGAGGCCAGTGAGTTTGCCAGGGTTGGTACTGTACATGAGGCCAGAGCGTTTCCCAGGATAAGTACTGTACACGAGGCCAGAGAGTTTGCCAGGGTAAGTACTGTACACGAGGCCAGAGAGTTTGCCAGGGTAAGTACTGTACACGAGGCTAGAGAGTTTGCCAGGGTTGGTACTGTACATGAGACCAGAGAGTTTGCCAGGGTTGGTAGTGTACACGAGGCCAGAGAGTTTGCCAGGGTAAGTACTGTACACGAGGCCAGAGAGTTTGCCAGGGTAAGTACTGTACACGAGGCCAGAGAGTTTGCCAGGGTTAATACTGTACATGAGGCCACATAGTTTGCCAGGGTAAGTACTGTACACGAGGCCAGAAAGTTTGCCAAGGTTAGTACTGTACACGAGGCCGGAGAGTTTGCCAGGGTTAGTACTGTACCCGAGGCAAGATAGTTTGCCAGGATAAGTACTGTACACGACGCCAGAGAGTTTGCCAGGGTTAGTAATGTACACGAGGCCAGAGAGTTTGCCAGTGTAAGTACTGTACACGAGGTCAGAGAGTTTGCCAGGATAAGTACTGTACCCGAGGCCAGAGAGTTTGCCAGGGTAAGTACTGTACACGAGGCCAGAGAGTTTGCCAGGGTAAGTACTGTACACCAGGCCAGAGAGGTTGCCAGGGTAAGTACTGTACACGAGGCCAGAATGTTTGCCAGGATAAGTACTGTACCCGAGGCCAGAGAGTTTGCCAGGGTAAGTACTGTACACGAGGCCAGAAGGTTTGCCAGGATAAGTACTGTACCCGAGGCCAGAGAGTTGCCAGGGTTAGTACTGTACACGAGACCAGAAGGTTTGCCGGGTAAGTACGGTACACGAGGCCAGAGAGTTTGCCACAATAAGTACTGTACACAAGGCCAGAGAGTTTGCCAGGGTTAGTACTGTACACGAGACCAGAGAGTTTGCCAGGGTAAGTACTGTACACGAGGCCAGAGAGTTTGCCAGGGTAAGTACTGTACACGAGGCCAGAGAGTTTGCCAGGGTAAGTACTGTACACAAGGCCAGAGAGTTTGCCAGTGTAAGTACTGTACACGAGGCCAGAGAGTTTGCCAGGGTAAGTACTGTACACGAGGCCAGAACGTTTGCCAGGGTAAGTACTGTACACGAGGCCAGAGAGTTTGCCAGGGTTAGTACTGTACACGAGGCCAGAGAGTTTGCCAGGGTAAGTACTGTACACGAGGCCAGAGAGTTTGCCAGGGTTAGTAATGTACACGAGGGCAGAGAGTTTGCCAGTGTAAGTACTGTACACGAGGCCAGAGAGTTTGCCAGTGTAAGTACTGTACACGAGGCCAGAGAGTTTGCCAGGGTAAGTACTGTACACGAGGCCAGAGAGTTTGCCAGGGTAAGTACTGTACACGAGGCCAGAGAGTTTGCCAGGGTTAGTACTGTACACGAGGCCAGAGAGTTTGCCAGGATAAA
>JAWQFJ010033832.1:7500-15000 GCA_034096865.1 Theodoxus fluviatilis
AAGATCAATTACAGAGTACTAGAAGTCATTTTACAGTTTTTGTACCTTTTTAAATACGATTTTTCAACATATATATATTTTCTTCTCGTCCAGGGATAAGTCCTGTGCAGTGGAACAGTCGAGTTTCCAGTCTACAAGGACGAGAAAGGTGCCAATTACGAGTTGGGAATGGCTTTGCCAGGAAAGCTTATTCGGTACCGCGAACAGAAAGAGCTCGAAGAAAAAGAAAAAGAGGCACGGAGAGAACAACAAGCCGAACGTCAGGAAGAGTTGCTGCAGACCATCAAAACCGGGACAGAGGGACTGCAGAGGGAAATCGAGGCAGTAAGCTGTCGCCGAAGAGAGGAGATAGGTCGCATTGATGCTAACCTCCAGCAAGAAGCAGCACGCCTCGACTCCCTCGAAGGGGAAGTAACCCGGCTTGACATCGTCATCTGCAGACTGGAGAAAAAGCTGGAAGAAAAGACCAGAAACCTTTCCTCTCATCGGGAGGGACAGCGTGGACATATCAAGTGTTACAACTGCAATAAGATTGGCCACATCGCTCGCCGCTGTCCACAGAGGAAAGAGAAAGCTGCCACCTCCCAGGAAAACTCCACCCTGCACCGGCTCAAGAGCGTGCGCGTCGACCGAGCAGGACCGGCGATCGAGGTTCACATTGACGGCAACCATTACCAGGCGCTGATCGACTCAGGAGCGACCATTTCTGTGTTGAGGACTGGTCGGTGCCCCTTCAATAGGAGAGAAGAATCAGCGATGATGCTCACTGACGTCATGCACAGACGGATCCATGAGCACGGCGTCGTGACAGTGAAGGTGAAGGCCGGTAAGCTTATTTCTCACCCCTTAGTGATCGCCGATGTAGAAGATGACATCATCCTGGGGATAGACTTTCTGCAAAAGCATTGCTGCATGATAGACTTGGGATGGTCCCTCCTGCTGATTGATGGGCACCACGTGCAGTTGAAAGGTCTTGTGGGTGAAGGGAATGCTTCACTGCGGCCCTCGGGAGCATATAGGCGGATCGCCGCTCAAGAAACGCCTCTGGCAGCCACACAGAGACAGGACCCTGACCTGCAGCCCATCATCCGCTGGATTGAGGACAGGCCTACCCGCCCACCCTGGAAGAAGGTCGCCGTTGCCAGCCCTGTCACCAAGGCGTACTGGACCCAGTGGGTAGCCCTGCAGCAGACGGATGGAGCGCTGTACAGAAAATGGATGGACGAGAAGAGAGAAACCTGCCGCCTTCTCCCTGTTCTGCCGAGAGCCATGCAGGAGGAAGCGCTGAGACAGCTACACGACGACCCAGCAGCTGGCCACCTTGGAAGGCAGAAGACGTACCGACGCGTCTGTGAGCGGTACTTCTGGATCGGTCGGCACAAATCCGTTCACAACTTGTGTCGGCGCTGTGCAATCTGTGCCTCACGGATAAGACCCCAAAGTCGTCGTAGTGGCCCTAGAGAGACTGACAGCTCGAGAGTGGTTGCCAGGCCATTGGTGGATACCCCCGTGAAGTGCCCCAGGGTGTGGAGCCGCTCCAGGGTATGCTGCAGGCAGTGCAAAAGTCCGCAAGGACACACCTGCAGTGGAGCGTGGACGGAATGAAGTCTGGTTATGACCACAAGGCCGATCACCAGACCTCTCCTGATGGCACTGCACCGTGGTTCTCCAACCCACGGGCTGAGAAGGGATGCACCACCAAGCTGGCCCGGCCACAGGCAGGACGTTACGTTGACCGCGCCCATCTCTGGAGGTACCAGGAAGACCTGCCGCCAGACTGGTGACAGTCACCACGGCACCACCCTGATCCAACCGATGACGACGAGCCCACAGAGAGAGACGCTGTATCAGGGCCTTCCTCGGAAGACGAGAGCAAGGATGGAGCGACCCCTGAGGACGTACAGTCATACACTCGGCGAGGGCGGCATGTGATGCGCCCCTCTCGCTTCCTGTGAGGAGTTCTATACTTTCAGTGACAATATGGACAGTGGTCTTGCAGACATTGACCCCATGGACTAGGCAGATGTTACCGCAAGGAAGCTTACACCCATGTGTCAGGTTTTTGCATCTATGCCACTCACTCTCTAACTCATGGACTACCTAGACTGCGAATTGACTTTTCCCGATATTTTGCTGTTGTTGCTGATGTTAATGCTAGCTGCGTATTTTTGAGGTGTTAGTTCATGATGTTTTGTAAATTTAATTGTGGAGTTGTACATGTAGTAAAACCGACGAGATCATTTCAGTCTTTAGGGGAGGAGCTATGTTGTGAAGATTCGAGATCATACGGGAGACTCACTGCACGGTTGATTTTTCGGTCAGGGCACTGCCCGGCACGCGGTCAAATCGGGCTGTCCTGTGTTTAGCAGTCGCTCTGATAATTCGGTCACCAGGTCACGTGATTAAGTCGGGCTATTGTGTCTTGTTGTGTCACGTGACGCCAGTCGATTTAGAGCTGGACACGAGAGACTATTCTAGCAGCTTCGTTCACGAAAGATCTGGAAATCTAGGGTTAGGTATAAAAGGAGCGACAAAGCGAGAGAGAGACGGCGGAGACACGACTGACACGAATCAGACATGAGCAGCAGATGCGACAGAGTTAAGGTGAGAGCTTAACTTTGTGAGGAGCGAGTCCTCTGGGACACTGTGCATAGAGTGAAGCGAGTACGATGATGAATTACTGTTGGCTGATTTTCACCACTGTGTAGCGATCCGTGTGTGAATAAAGATTATCGAAAACGACCACCAGTGTTTGTCACTTCGATTTCCCAGCGCAAGCCAGGAGAACCCCCGCACAACAAGAGAAGAGTGCAACACAAAAGTCTGTCGTAAGGAGCTCCTTTTGCCCTTTTGCTCTTCTACCTTGTACACGAAAAGAACTCCAGACTGGCTCCTAACATCCCACTAAACTTTTTTCTTAGATCTACGTAGTTCTAGGGAGCAGGTCAGAGACAATATGCAATGTACTCTTGAGAAGTTTTCCTTATGCAAATAAGCTGTCAGGATGTGCTGTCCTAATCGTTGCTATTGTGTGCATTAAACACGATATCAACGTTTTGGTTGCAGCTCTTCAGTTGCTGCGTTATCTCAACGAGACGTGATCAGAAATACTTTAGAATACTGTAGAAAGCGCACTTCCCCTCCTCTCCTTCGTGACAATCTCCTTGTCAGTGCATAGAACAGTCAGTGTGAAGGACAGTTAATGCAAAGGACGGTCAGTGCAAAGGACAGTCCATGCATAGGACAGTCAGTGCAAAAGACAGTTGCGCAAACGTTTTGGATCCACACACAACACTTCAACACGTAACAGATAAATGGTTAAAAAAAACACTTACCCAGCCTTGCACGAGCAATGAGCAATGCATGACCAGGTTCGATTCTGCGCTGAAACTTTTTTTCCTCTCTTTTTTCGAGAGATTGTGGGTTCGAACCCAATCTGGTTTTTTGTGTTTTTGTGTGTGTGTGTTTTTTCCCCCTCTTTTCTCGAGAGGTTGCGGGTTCGAACCCGATCTTTATATATATATATATATATATATATATATATATATATATATATATATATATATATATATATATATATATATATATATATATATGTATGCCAAAACCTGGAGGTTCAGCGCCAGAGGTTTTTATTACAGGATGGGTGTAGGGCAATATGTGTAAGATTCCAATCAGTTACCATTTAGTCACAAAGAGAAACAGCGCGCTATTTGCAGTCATTGTCACATCTGACACGTTACCAACAAAAGATCGTCCGAAAATACGGATCCATTGTTTAATAGTGTCTCTCACATCCAAATTGGAACCCCTTTAACCTGACAATCACCTCGTGGTAGAGAAAAAATTCATAGGAAGATAAGCATTATCGAACATGTTTTTCCCTGAAGCAGCTTATAAAGTCTCAAAGCCGAACTCCCTCGAAACTCCATCGCGTGTGTCTCTTGTTCTGTTTTCTCTGTCGTCTTCACATGGTAGTGCTTAGAGCACTTCGCTGCCATTTTCGGAATACCCCTGGACTCGAGAGGCGATGGAGTCGAAGAAACCTCCATCAAGCAAGAGGATTACGCTCGTCTGTCCATTTGTTCAGTGGTCGCCTCCCTGACTGACCTCGTTTTTTGCCAAGGCCTTTTCGAGCACCCAGCGTCTTCCAGAATCAGTTTTGCAGGAATTTGCGTTAATGCCCACACGAATGGACAACTTTAAACGGCGATGCGCTCCACGAGGATTGCTCTCTCACCAAAGGCGTCAGAAGGGCAAATCTTGGCCCTCCACTTTTCGGCAGCCAATCGGCAGGCGTTGTGGGAACGCCATTTTGCTTGGGATGGAACTCGATTTCTCGGCATCTGTGTTGTGTTACGTTCCTCGTTCCAGGGCCCTCCAGCCAGCACCAATTCGATGCCTTTAATCCCAGGGTCGCCAAGCCATTTCCACGGCATTCTTTGATTTTCCTCTGTACTTGTTTCCTCAATGGCGACCCTCCTCCGCGAGTTGATCTTGTCAAGTTTTCATCAGTCAGTCTGGTGGCCGTCACTTAATCACGGGTCGTTTGATGTGCGGTAAATTGTCTCAGCTTGATCATGTGATTCTTACGCCAACTTGTTAAGGAAGGATTAAAATGACTTTCGTGCCTCTTCCCAACCCCTCCTCTCTCCCCCCCCCCCCCCCCCCCCCCCCCCCCCCCCCAAAAAAAAAAAACAACTGCAGTCCAAGAAATGAGTCATTTTCATTCCAAAATGATTCAATGATAGCGTGATGGCTTTCAAAGGTGCGATTAATTTGCGACTGTTTCAAAAAACTTTCTCACACAAAGTTTGTATTGGTTTTCTATTATCTCTTGCTTCGTTATTTTTCTTTCCTTTTTACATGAATAACTTCCCTCTTCCTCTCCTGTCTTTCTATTTGTCTGCCTGCTTGTTTATTTGCCTGTCTGCCTGCCAGCATGCCTGCCTGTCTTCTGCCTGCCTGCCTGCCAGCCTGTATGCCTTGCCTGTCTGACGCCATCACCACCAACACAGGCGCCCCTCAAGGCTGCGTGCTGTCACCCTCGCTCTTCACGCTGTACACCGCCGACTGTCGCCTCAGGGATCTCATCAACCTGTTGCTGAAGTTCGCAGATGACAGATCCCTGTCAGGTCTCATCCTGAAGAACGACGAATCGGCGTACAGAAACGCTGTGGAGGAACTGGTGAAGTGGTGCGACTACAACTTCCTGGAGCTGAACATGACCAAGACCAAGGAGCTCATCATGGACTTTCTACGAGACAACAAGACCACGGTCGATCCCATCGCCATCAAGGGCGAACCAGTCAAGATGGTTGATACCTACAAATATCTGGGCACCATCATCGATAACCAGCTCGATTGGTCGCCGAACGTGGACGCCGTGTGCAAGCGGGCGAACCAGAGGCTTTTCTTCTTGAGAAAGCTGCGGCAGTTCCGCGTCAACCCTGAGATTCTCCACCTTTTCTACCAGGCGACGATTCAGAGCGTCGTCTCCTTCAACCAGCTCTGTTACCACAGCAGTGTGAGGAAGGGCGACATGGAGAGGCTGGAGAAGCTCCGAACTCCAGCCTCTCAGTGATCGCTACCCCAGTGTGGCCCTGAGGAAGATGGGCAAGATTCGCTCCGACGACCGCCACCCTCTGCACCAGGCATTCGTGTCATGCGAACCCACTCGTGAGTCCTGTCGTCGCCTGAGGTGCTGGCCTGCCAGAACAAACCGTATGAGGGATTCGTTCCTTTCGACAGCCATCCGTCTCTTCAACGAGTCCCGGTGAATGGGTAGTATGCATGAAGATTGTTGTGAGACTTGACGTGACTGTGGGACCAGGAGTGACGCGAACTGTGACTGAAGAGTGGGTGATGTGAACTGGGACTGAAGAGTGGGTGATGTGAACTGTGACTGAAGAGTGGGTGATGTGAACTGTGACTGAAGAGTGGGTGATGTGAACTGTGACTGAAGAGTGGGTGATGTGAACTGTGACTGAAGAGTGGGTGATGTGAACTGTGACTGAAGAGTGGGTGATGTGAACTGTGACTGTGAGGATGACTGATGAGAGCTGTGACTATGTGGCCAGGATTGATGTGACTTTTGACGGAGGATTGGAGTAATGTGAACTGGGTCTATGAGGATTTGTAGTGCTGTGAACTGTGACAGGAAGGACTATGAATGGTGTGAACTATGTCTGTGCCAACAAGGATGAACATATGAGAGTGTGTGTGTGTGTGGAGGGTGGGTGGGTGTGTGTGCATGCGTTATGCGTGTATCGTGTATGTATGCTGAGTGAGTGTGGTTGTTGACGTGCTTGTTGGTTTTTCCTGTGATTGTGTTGTGATGCAGAGCTTGTACATGTGTTATGGTTGAAGATAGGGTATGTGTGATTGCGTGACGATGGTTGTTTGATGTGCACGCTTGTGTTTTTTGTTCCTTCTGTTATTACTTGTTGCGATGTAGAATGTTTCTCTAAATTGAATTGCCTAATTGCCTATGATGTAGCGCTAAATGTGTCCTATCTTATTGTGTCTTTCTGTTTACTATATCTGATGCGCGTGTTCAGTATGTATATTTACTTGAAGTAACATGATGTTATTACATTTGTTAGAGTAATAAATTATGATACAATTGCATGCTATCTTATTGTATGGCCTATGATTAGTGTGTGGACTCAATAACTTGAGCGCTGTGATTGAGTTTATTAATGTTGAACTCCTTGTACGTTTCTATTTTTGTATATATGTATTATGTTTTTGCCACCGGCAAAACAAATTTCCTTGTAAACAATGAGGAGAATAAAGTATCTTGTATCTTGTATCTTGTATCTTGTATCTTTGTCTGCCTGCCTGCCTGTCTGCCTGCCTGCCTCCCTGTCTGTCTGCCTGTCTGCTTGCCTGTCTGTCTGCCTGCCTACCAGCCTGTCTGCCTGTCTGCCAGTCCGTCTGCCTGCCTGCCTGCCAGCCTGCCTGCCTGTCTGCCTGCCTGCTTGCCTGCCTGTCTGTCTGCCTGCCTGCCTTTCTGCCTGCCTGTCTGTCTTCCAGCCAGCCAGCCTGCCTGCCAGCCTGCCTGGTTGCTTGCCTGTCTGTCTGCCAGCCTGTCTGCCTGCCTACCTGCCAGTCTGCCTGCCTGTCTGTCTGCTAGCCTTTCTGCCTGCCTGCCAGCCTATCTGCCTGTCTGTCTGCCTGCCTGCCTGTCTGCCAACCTCTCTGACTGCCTGCCTGTCTGCCTGTCTGCCTGCCAGCCTGTTTGCCTGTCAGCCTGCCTGCCTGTCTGCCAGCCTGCATGCATGCCTGCCAGCCTGTCTGCCTGCCTGTCTGCCAGTCTCTCGGCCTGCCTACCTGTCTGCCTGTCTGCCTGCCTGCCTGCCTGCCTGCCTGTCTGCCTGTCTGCCTGTCTGTCTGCCTGCCTGCCTGCGTGTCTGCCAGCCAGCCTGCCTGCATGTCTTTCTGCCAGCCTGTCTGTCTGCCAGCCTGCCTGTCTGCCAGCCTGCCTGCCTGCGTGCC
>JAWQFJ010033832.1:17500-27500 GCA_034096865.1 Theodoxus fluviatilis
ACTGGCGCATCATGTTCACATGGACCAGCCTTTTCTTTTTCCTAGAGTCAGGGGTGAGGATGACATAATCCAGATCACCCACTCTCTCTGAAATCTCATAGGGTCCAGCATACTTAGCCTGTAGGGGCTGACTCGGGCACGGAACCAGCACTAGCACTTTGTCTCCCACATGAAACTCCCTCAGATGAGCCTTTCTGTCATACCACGTCTTCATTTTTTTCTGCTTCTCCCCCAGATGTTCCCTAGCTAGCCTTTGGACAGTCCTGAGGCGTTCTTTCATCCGGCTCACATACTCCAAGAGGTTTTGCTTGTCGTGCCGGTGTCGAGTCCATTCTTCCTTCAATGCCAGCAATGGACCTCGAACAGTTCGTCCAAAAATCAACTCGGAAGGAGAGTAACCTAGGGAGGCTTGTCTGGTGTCCCTAGCGGCAAAAAGGACATAGGGCACACCCTCGTCCCAGTCCTTCTCTTGTTCCAAACAGAAAGCTCGCAGCATCTGTTTCAGGGTACCGTGAAATCTCTCAACAGCACCTTGACTTTGAGCGTGATATGCGCTGCTTTTCACATGTCTGATCTCCAGCTCCGAGAGGGTCTGTTGCATCAACTTACTGGTGAAGTTTGACCCCTGGTCAGTCTGAATTTCGAGTGGAAAACCAAACTTGGAGAAGAAATTCACTAGAGCTTCTGCAATGGTTTTTGCTTTGATATTTCTCAGTGGTATAGCCTCAGGGTACCTGGTGCTGGTACACATGATGGTTAGCAAGTACTTATTTCTCCTTCTAGTGGGCGGTAACGGTCCCACACAGTCTAGTTGCACTCGCTCGAAAGGCATCCCCACCGCAGGAATTGGTTGCAGGGGTGCTACAGGTATGGGTGGGTGATGCTTCCCAGCTACCTGACAGATATGACATATCCTGCAAAATTCCTTTACATCTTTCTTCATCCCCGGCCAAAAGTAATATTGGAGCAGTTTTTGATAGGTCTTCTCGACCCCAAGATGACCCGACATGGCATGAGCATGCGCCATTTTCAGCGCGGCTCTTCTTCTCCACCCAGTAGGTAGAACCAGCTGTTCCACGGAATGCTCCTCTCCCTTTTGGGAATTCCAAATCCTCATGAGGAGATCGTCACAGACAACATAGTGAGCAGCAGCGTATCCACAATTTGAATCAGTCACCACTCTCTCAAAGAGTGCCGCTAACGTCGCATCACCTCGTTGCTCAGATACCAGATCATTGACCTGCTCTTCCGTGAGCTCTGGTGACTCTTCCGAAACTGGGCGCAACACAGCGCTTTCAGTTCCAAAGGGGTTTTCACTAACCATAGGCTTCACAGCCTCGACAGCGTCGTCTGAGCTGTCTAGCTCCGCATTACTCGGAGTGGGAGAGGAACTCTCAGTCCCTTTTCTCTCCCCACCTTGCACATTTCCAGAGTTCTGCTCTGTCTGAAACATGAAGGTATCTTCGAGCGACCAATCAGGTTCGTCTTCCTGATTCTTCTTCGCTCGCGATCGGGTGACCGCACAGGACGGGAAGATTTCGTTATCTTCCACCACAGGAGAAGGATTTTCCACGACAATTGCACATGCCGGGACTCGGTTGCCGGCTAGGTCGTTTCCCAGGAGGAAATCAACCTCCGGGAGAGAGTCTGTCACCCCTACCTCAGCCTCCCCCCTGTACAAGGTGCTTTGCAGTGTAACCTTGTGCAGTTCGATGCAGAGATCTGCATCACTGGTAACCCCTCTGATTAAGGCTGTCCCACCTGTTCTAGTTCCACAGGACAGGGGAAGCAACCCTCTCCTAATCAGACTGATCTCAGCTCCAGTATCCCGAAGTATCTTCACTTCAACTGGCTTTCCGCACCCTACTGCTACCCAACCCTTTTCAATAAATGGGTTCTCATCTGAGGACTGCTTCAACGAAACAGCCTCGGGTTGCTGATGCATACTGCTTCGATCAACTTTGTGATTCCCGAAGGGAAAATCACACACCTCTCGTATTCCAGAGAGTTTCTCCGAGTTACCAGATTCCCTTGCAACCTTCGCCACTTTCTTAGCTTTTTCCTTTTCTCCTGCTTTGTTCTTTGGGCAGTTTGATTGGAAGTGTCCTTTCTCCCTGCACTTGTAGCATACAACATCCTTCACAGCTACAGTTTGCTTCCCAGAGTCACTTCTCCCTGAGAAATGTCTACCCTGTAATTCCCTTTTCCCTCCGGAAAATGCACCCTGTCCAGTCTTAGACTTGAATCCATCTACTTTCGTCACCCCCTCCCTCGCAGCAAGAAACTTCCCTGCTTTCTCGGCACACTCACGGACAGTCTTGCATTCTTTGTCACTCAGATAGACACGGATATCTACACCTACCGAATTCAGAAATTGCTCTTTCAAGATTGTCTGCCGCATAGATTCGAAAGAATCTACACCTTCTGCACGCACCCAAAGTTCAAAATATTTGGTCTGCCTGGACAAAAGTTCAAGAGGGTCTTCTTTCTCCCCGAGCTTAGTGTTCCGAAAAAGTTTCCTATGGACTTCTGCTGAGACTGCGAAAACTGAGAGCACCTTTCCTTTCAACGTGTCATAGTTCCTCACCTCCACTGCTGACAAACCAAGGGCAGCTTCTCTTGCTTTCCCTTTCAGACAAGGGAGCAAACTACGATACCACTCGTTTACAGGAATCTCAGATGCTTCAGCCAGCTGCTCAAAACTTCGGAAGTAGACTACAGGATCGTCTTGATCAGTCAAATCGTCCAGTCTCTCAAGACGGGGTGTTCTCACGTTCCCCTCTTCGCGACTTAATCGTTCACGTTCGAACTCAAATTTCTCTCTTTCCAATTTCAGTCTCGACTCTTGCATAGCCTGCTCCATTCGGAATCTCTCTTTCTCCCACTCTAGTCTCTCCATCTGCAAGTGCAAAGCTTCACTCTGATCCCCCATTTCGCGACTGTCCTCCTCTACCCTAAACAGGCCCTGTTTAGATAGTTCAGGAATGAGAATTTCATCAATTTGCCTTGAGGTCATGCGTTCCCGCAATTCAATGCCAAAACGTTCAGCCAAAGCATACTTTTCCTCTACCAGTGCCACGCGCACATGATCTGCCGTCATATTCTGTAAGAGATGTCGTATGTCTACAGTCTCCTCACCTCCGGTGGCCATTTTGGACAAATTTTCTTAAATTCCTACCTTTGTTGCGCGAAACTGCTGAGTGCAGCGACAGGATCAGACAATGCACATAATGCAAGTAGCAAACAGAAAGATCACAAAGGACAAAAACACACTCTCAAACAGGTTATCTGAAATTTCAGTGATGAGCAAAGAAATAATTTAAATCACAACTTTCATGTTTTCGAATCTAGCTCAATTTGTCAATTTCAGATCTCGGAACGAGCGCCCCAATTTATGTTACAACCCAAGGGGGTTACAACATTGTTGTCTATTTTAGAGATAGACTAACTCTCAATAAAGACACGGAGGTGGAATGAATATCAAATTTCTATTGAAAACGGATTACCCGAATCTTCAGGCAAAACATGCAACATCAAACTAAAGTACTTCTTCAGCTTGAGTCATGACCCAACGTGCCCCGACCCAACCTGCCCCACCAAGGGTTGATGTCGTAGAAACGCATTTCCTGTTCACATGCACATTTAAACTTTAAGGTTTTGGGCTTAGAAGTGAGTAAAATGATCGACGTATCCATATCACTAAGCGTTTTGGTCAGATTTGGACACAACTCAAAGTGATCAGCTTACAGAGAAAGAATAAAAATCTCGAAAAAGTCTCGAAATGGCCCTCGCACCCTTCCCCTGATAAACAAGGACCAACTGGAACTTGACAAATTAGCATAGCAGGTGCGTAAGTGGGTCTATAAAAAGGATCGGGTGCAAAAATACCAAAAATTTAACAAATAGCTGAGATATTCTTGCTGACCTAACGTGCCCCATGACCCAACCTGCCCCGGTCTCCCCTAAAGGGCGTGTTCGATCTGCAACAGCAACGAAAAAGATGGGACAGACTATTTAAAGACCAAACGAATCTGCTTGATTCATTTGATGATGAGGAAATCTACAATAGATTTATATTTCATGGCCACAAAATGTTGAAAACTGCGGATGTGTTGCACGAGGACTTTGTTGCGCACAAATGTTTTATCTGTCACATGGCAGACGACAGCCAATGACGCTTGCATATGCGCACAAAGGGGGGATTCCCTGGATTCCCCCCCGCTAATTGCTACATAGCTCTACAGCCGCATCATCATCACCTTCATCATCGTGGCTTGACTTCGCGAACGAAGATCGTAGTAGGGGGACAGGGTCTGCGACGGCTGCAGGCTCGTTGGTGGCTGACGAGGCCAACACGGGACTTGCACACCCGCCCACAGTGGCTGCATCTGAGGGGCTGTCTGTAGCGGCTGGCGCCTCACGATTCTTTCTCCTCAACCTTTGGTACTGGAGATTGGCCCTTCGGTTGTGTTCAGAGGACGAGGTAGCCGCATGGATGGTGTGTTTCCATGCCTCGCGGTCAGCAGCGAACGATGACCAATCACGATGGTCGATGTGGCAGGCGCTGAGGGACCTCTTGAGGCAGTCTTTGTATCTTTTCTTCGGAGCCCCCACTTCTCAGTGGCCAGAGGACAGTTCACCGTATAGCAGAATCTTGGGGAGATGATGGTCCTCCATTTTGGATACATGCCCTGCTCAGTGCAGTTGTGCCCTCAGCAGCATGGCCTCAATGCTGTCAATCTCTGCCCGATCAAGGACTGTGCTGTTGGTGACAAAGTCGCTCCAGTGGATGGCAAGGATGGAACGGAGGCAGAGCTGATGGAAGCGTTCGATGAGTCGTAGGTGGCGACGATGGCTACAGGCACAACTACAATGCAAGTTATCGTCCATGCATAGCACATAACGCGTCACGTAATCTTCCTTCTCAAGCATATGGGCCCAGAAGAGGAGGAGGAGAAAATCAGTTTGTTTCTGTAAAGATAATCGCTTTAAATACTTGCCATTACTGAATTTGAGACGAGATCAAAACACACTGATTTATTTGTTGAAAAAGCACTGGGCCCGTATTCACAACGGCGATTTATCGGCGATATATTTTAACTCCGATTTATCTCGAAACTCAGACGATTTCAACTGCCTGTTCCGCTCTCCCTTGGCTGGAAACCAGTATATATAGCAAAGCGCAACCTAGGATCCTCTGACGAGCGTACCTTATCTAACCGATCAAGATAACGCGGGGCTAGGGGATAAATCGAGTGTTAAAAAGATAAATCGCCGTTGTGAATACGGGCCCTGAATTATAAACTATTTGGGCTGTTTATTTGTACTTAGTTCGTGCATTTAAGCGTCGAAACACTGCTCTGTTGGAAACTTAATATTGCGAATAATTCTGCGTATCTTGGAACGCGCCCGAGGCCTCACCAATGATGTATTTGTTATTTTTGTTCTTGATGCTGATGCTGGATAATCACAGCGATCACTTACCAAACGGATGACCGGAAATACCATTTCGTTCGCCATTGACTTGCATAATTATCAGTCTGGGGAACGGGCCTGTGGTGTGACTCGACTCCCACGCACGAGCTCTCAGGTGTCACTCCACCTCCGCGTCGGTGTGAAGCAGACCATTACAGCCACAGAGTGACAGCATGCGCGAGGCGTGCGAACAAAAGGTCACCTCCGTTCCAATGGCGGACGCCAGGGTTGTGTTTTTTAGGGAGTGGCGATGCCTTTTCAAAAACTATCGAAACGTTCGTAGAGAGGCGCTGGCAACGAACGCTCGCAAGCGCTCGAGAGGCTCAACGCTAAACTCCGACTTGAACTTGACTCCGGGAGCGCTCGCCTTGACGCTCATACTCGCTTCAATGTGTGTGTGCGTGTGTGCGCGTGCATGCATGCGCGCGTGTGCAGAATACGTGTGTATGTGTGTGTGTGTTTGAGTGTATCTGTGTGTATGTGTGTGTGTGTGTTTGTGCGTGCATGCATGCGCGCGTGTGTAAAATTGGAAATGCGGGTCAATGCACCTTCACGCGAAAGCACCTGTCAGTGGATTTCGTTGCGATATAACAACAATGTATTCCGCGCGTCAGCTATAAATAGACGTGCGCGAACTTGGAAGATCGGCGTGTAGTTGACCTGCATTTCCATTTGTAAAAAATAAGCGCTTTAACGACCTAATGATGCAATCAACATACAGCTTTGATAAATTAATGCTGTTCATGGCTTACATTTTCTTTGGATGGGGTTTCTAGTGTCCCCAAATTCAGCTTTTTCTGCGCGAAGCGAGACTATGTCCGTCATTTTAAATGTGCAATGTTGAAACGGACTATAGGCTCACGCGCATGCGCAGAAGCATCCATTTCTATGAACCAAATATTTCGATTTCACAACGCCTGCTACAAAAAACAAAGCCAAAACACCCCCATTATTGCAGCAAATCATTTTATTACACATTACACCGTAAATGTATTCACAAACATGATCGGAATGCATCAGAAACGCGTCGACAAACAAGCACTTTTTACATGTATCTAAGCAGTGTGATTACTTCCCCATAGTCCTGGCCGCTTGGGGCGCTGCGTTCCGAGCGTCTTGTAACTTTTAAGAGCAAAAGCTCGGCATGAGCTATCTTTGTGTAACCTATAATCTTTGCCGAGGGTGACACATAACCGCCTTGGCGGAGGTAATGAAAATCAAACCTTCTCTCTCAAACAAATGTTTGCCTTCAGAAGTTTTGTCACAATGTACTGTTTTCGAGAGAACAAGGAAAAGTTACTACTCGCTTACTCTCAACTCCAGTAGATGCAGCCATTAGGGGAACGTGCACAAGTGCAAAAACCAGTAGCTTGCTCTCAAATAATTTGCCGAGTACAAAAAAACTCTTTCAATGAGCAGTCTCGAGGAGACAAGTACGAACGTTATTTAATGTAGAAACAAAGGGGAGGGGGGGAGTGAGGAGTGAGGGAGGGGGGTAGTGAGGGGAGAGAAGGGGGGGGGGAGAGAGAGGAGTGAAGGGGAAGAGGGGAGTGAGGGGGGAGAGGGGAGTGAGAGGGGAAGAGGGGAGTGGGGTGGAAGGGGGAGTGAAAGGGGGGAGAGGGACTGAGAGGGGAAGATGGGAGTGACGGGGGAGAGGGGAGTGAGAGGGGAAGAGGGGAGTGAGAGGGGGAGAGGGGAGTAAGAGGGAATGAGAGAGGGAGAGAGAAGTGAGAGGGGGAGAGGGAATGAGAGGGAAGAGGGGAGTGAGGGGAGAGGGAGGAGAGAGGGAGAAGGGAGTGAGAGGGGAGTGGGAATGAGAGAGGGGAAGGGAGTGAGAGGTGGAGAGGGAAGGGAGAGGGGAGAGAAGTGAGAGGGGGAGGGAGTGAAAGGGGAGGGGAGTGAGAGGTGGGAGAGGGATGAGGAGGGAGAAGGGAGTGAGAGGGGGAGAGGGAATGAGAGAGGGAGAGGGGAGTGAGAGGGGGAGAGGGAATGAGAGAGGGAGAAGGGAGTGAGAGGGGAGAGGGAATGAGAGGGAGAGGGGAGTGAGAGGGGGAGAGGGAATGAGAGAGGGAGAAGGGAATGAGAGAGGGAGAGGGGAGTGAGAGGGGGAGAGGGAATGAGAGAGGGAGAGGGGAGTGAGAGGGGGAGAAGGGGAGTGAGAGGGGGAGAGGGAATGAGAGAGGGAGAGGGGAGTGAGAGGGGGAGAGGGAATGAGAGAGGGAGAGGGGAGTGAGAGGGGAGAGGGAATGAGAGAGGGAGAAGGGAGTGAGAGGGGAGAGGGAATGAGAGAGGGAGAAGGGAGTGAGAGGAGAGAGGGAATGAGAGAGGGATAAGGGAGTGAGAGGGGGAGAGGGAATGAGAAAGGGAGAGGGGAGTGAGAGGGAGAGGGAATGAGAGAGGGAGGGGGGAGTAAGGGAGGGAGTGGGGGGTGGAGGAGGAATGGTGGTGTAAATGAGTGCCTCGCTTGTTTCCAGTTTAATATTTAACAAATTTTATTAATATGTAACACTTGACTTTAAAAAAGCAGTATGCCAGACTCTTATAAATATATCCAAACATTCAAATCTTTGTGTACTTGGTGACTTTATTTTGTCACAACTTGCATGTAAGATCGATTTGCTCAAACATGTCTAATCATACTCAGGAGCTACCACGTGGAACAAACTTCCTGAAGCTCTTAATCCTGTGAAAACTTTACGGAATGTTATGTACAAGTTGAAAAAATTTCTTGTTTATATTTTTTAAATTTAAAACAATGGCGTGTTCAGTATTGCGGACAAGGACTGAAGTTGAACAAAGCTGTTGCTAATCTGTACATAAGATTAGATATAATGAATCACTGCATGGCTCTTTAATATATATCTCTCTAGCTTTCTATCTTTCTATCATCCATCTTACTCATCTACCTACCTATCCATCCATTCATCCATCCATCCATCCATCCATCCATCCATCCATCCATCCATCCATCCATCCATCCATCCATCTTTTTTTCGTTCTTTCTTTTTCTGTGTTAGTGTTGCTGCGGTATATAAAACAGTATGCTCGCGATGAGTCATCGTCGTTTTATTATTATTTGCTCATATGAAATGTAGGCCTGCTTTGAATTCTACATGTTCTAAATTGCTCTTCTTATATGCGTGCAATCAACTGCACTAATCTCAAAAACGCTTAGACAATTACATATTTTACAAGGATCAACGTGTTGATCACGCTTCAAAAACAGTTTATTCACTATTTTTATAATTCTAATTTGAGTATTTAATTCAGAAGTTATCTATCCAATAGGGAATTTTCACCACAACAATTAACCTCATCAAATAGAACTCTGAAAGTAGTGATACAATGAAGGATGTATAGAGGTAAAATGAAAATGAAAAATTAAAAATAGCGATGATTCTTATTATGCCAAATATCACATTACTCTTGAGTGTATATTCCAAACTCCAGTGGAGCTCTTATACGCTCGCACAGGTATTATGCAGAAGACCATATTACTTATACATTCTAAACTACTCAAAGTTATACTGCGTGAAACATTGTATAATACATACACAAGTCTCGGAGTTCAAAACATGGCACTTGCTGCTTGATACATATATACCTATGCATACACAAGTATAGAAATGCGTATTTACATGTATACCTATATACGGTTGGGTGAATGATCTGACCATGTCTCAATGCCCGCAGAGGCCTCTTTGACTGCTTAGCGCAACCCTGGCTGAGTTGCAGGAGCAGGCCCCAAAAGTCCATCAGCCAGGGGGTCCAGCTGATGGTGGTGGTGGGGAATGGGCATCGATGGGTCTGACCGTATGTAATTATCCCTTCGTTCAGTAACTGCAGCCACAAACAAGTCTTGATGCAATGGGGCAGAATCACTAGTGGAAGTATGTACTGATGCAATGGGGCAGAATCACTAGTGGAAGTATGTACTGGTGCAATGGGGCAGAATCACTAGTGGAAGTATGTACTGATGCAATGGGGCAGAATCACTAGTGGAAGTATGTACTGATGCAATGGGGCAGAATCACTAGTGGAAGTATGTACTGATGCAATGGGGCAGAATCACTAGTGAAAGTATGGCAGACTGGCCCCTGTTGGCTATTATGACATCTACACAGATTTTCACTACGTCCTCCCTGCAAGCGGACCTAAAGGATCCTGGTATTAGCATCTCGAGCTGGGAGGTAACCACCAAGGATTGCTCCAGGGCAGACAGAGAGGGAGAGGAGAGCTCCACAGCAGACAGAGAGGGAGAGGAGAGCTCCACAGCAGACAGAGAGGGAGAGGAGAGCTCCAGAGCAGACTGAGAGGGAGAGGAGAGCTCCACAGCAGACTGAGAGGGAGAGGAGAGCTCCACAGCAGACTGAGAGGGAGAGGAGAGCTCCAGAGCAGACTGAGGGAGAGGAGAGCTCCACAGCAGACTGAGAGGGAGAGGAGAGCTCCACAGCAGACTGAGAGGGAGAGGAGAGCTCCACAGCAGACTGAGAGGGAGAGGAGAGCTCCACAGCAGACTGAGAGG
>JAWQFJ010033833.1:0-17028 GCA_034096865.1 Theodoxus fluviatilis
CCTCTCCTTTGTTATTTTAATAGGCATGGGCCCAATGGGCCCCCCCCTCTCTCTTGTGTTATTTTAATAGGCATGGGCCCAATGGTCCCCCCCCCCCTTCTCTTGTGTTATTTTAATAGGCATGGGCCCAATGGCCCCCCCCCTCTCTTTTGTTATTTTAATAGGCATGGGCCCAATGGTCCCCCCCCCTCTCTTGTGTTATTTTAATAGGCATGGGCCCAATGGGCCCCCCCCTCTCTTTTGTTATTTAATAGGCATGGGCCCAATGCCCCCCCCCCCCCCCCCCCTTCTCTCTCTTTGTTATTTTAATAGGCATGGGCCCAATGGCCCCCCCCCTCTCTTGTGTTATTTTAATAGGCATGGGCCCAATGGTCCCCCCCCTCTCTCTTTGTTATTTTAATAGGCATGGGCCCAATGGTCCCCCACCCCTCTCTCTATTGTGTTATTTTAATAGGCATGGGCCCAATGGTCCCCCCACCCCTCTCTCTCTGTGTTATTTAATAGGCATGGGCCCAATGGTCCCCCCCCCTCTCTCTATTGTGTTATTTTAATAGGCATGGGCCCAATGGTCCCCCCACCCCTCTCTCTATTGTGTTATTTTAATAGGCATGGGCCCAATGGTCCCCCACCCCTCTCTCTATTGTGTTATTTTAATAGGCATGGGCCCAATGGTCCCCCACCCCTCTCTCTATGGTGTTATTTTAATAGGCATGGGCCCAATGGGCCCCCCCCTCTCTTGTGTTATTTTAATAGGCATGGGCCCAATGGTCCCCCCACCCTCTCTCTATAGTGTTATTTTAATAGGCATGGACCCAATGGTCCCCCCTCTCTTTTGTTATTTAATAGGCTTGGGCCGAATGGGCCCCCTCCCCTCTCTTGTGTTATTTTAATAGGCATGGCCCAATGGGCCCCCTCCCTCTCTTGTGTTATTTTAATAGGCATGGGCCCAATGGTCCCCCCTCTCTTGTGTTATTTTAATAGGCATGGGCCCAATGGGCCCCCCCCTCTCTTTTAGTTATTTTAATATGCATGGGCCCAATGGTCCCCCCTCTCTTGTGTTATTTTAATAGGCATGGGCCCAATGTTCCCCCCCCCCCTCTCTGGTGTTATTTTAATAGGCATGGGCCCAATGGTCCCCCCCCCCCTCTTGTGTTATTTTAATAGGCATGGGCCCAATGGTCCCCCCCCCCCCTCCCCCTCTCGTTTAGCTTAAGATTACACCCGAATCACGCGGACCGTTAAGCTGCATGGAGTACTGTTCCGCCGAGCAAGTACGTTTGTCACAAAACGCAGATACATTAACGCAGCCGGATCTTAGCATAACTCCCTGGGCGTGGGAAGTCAGTAGGGTCTCGACTGACAGAGCAATGTTGAAACGGACGTATTACGGCTCGCGACGGCAGTCGTTTGGGATTCTCGCGCATGACGCAGATACGAGAAGGGGGACCAAAGTTTAGGGCGGACCGTTCAGTCGCCGACACCACACTCCCCAGACTTGACATCTCCAGACTATACGTTGCAGGAGCCACGCTCCGAGTGCAGACTATTCCCCCCGTTTTTTTTTTTTTTTTTTTTTTGTGAAGTGTATCAGCGAAAAAAAGTATTGTGGAGCAGAAAGACAACATTCATGAATACTTCGTAGCCCGAATCCCATCGTCAGTCAGGACTGTGCTGCTCTACCTGCTACAGCTGTTGCCGCATGGATAAGTTTCGGTGTCCTGGCCTGGCTCTCACATCGTTATCCCAGTAGAACGATGTGAGACTATCACTACGTGACCACAGACAGGGAAGAAAGTTAAGTCAAGTACATACCTGGATAATGTCTGGCCGTAGAAAAATCAATGCTGAAAGGGTATTCTTTCGGCATCGAAGAAGTCGCTCCCTACTGTAGGAAGTCCCATGGCGTGAAACTAAGGCGAAACTAAGTCCGGGAAAATTCCTCATGAACAGTAAAAGCCTTGTTAATAAGGACGCGAGGTGGTATGATACCAGGGTGCGGACGACGGGGTGGGGTGGGTGTTTCCCGGGGTTATTTCTGGAACCCCCCCCGCCCCACCCCCCCCCCAAAAAAAAAAGAAGTTATATATATATATATTTGCCAGTAACAAAATCTGCTGCCCGAAACTGGTAACCATCATCATAAGAATGCGCCAGAGTGGACCATTTTGCAGTAAACCCCTCTCCCCCCCCTCCCCATCACCCCGCTCCCCACCCCCCCCACCTTTTTTTTCCACCCCCCCCCCCCCCCCCCCCCCCCCCCCCGCTTTCACGTTTCGGTCGAGCACGCATACACGCCCCCGTTGTTAAAAAAGTCTGGAAACCCCTCCCCCAAAATGAATTGATCCGCCCCTGCATGTGTATATGCGAACGTGTGCGCTTGTGCATGTATGTGTATATGCGCGCGTGTGGGCCCGAGGGGAGGGGCCTGCCTTCATCATGACCTCCATGTTCTTTGTTCTTGGAGGGAAGGTGAGTCGTCAGGCATCTCCCCTCCGTCTGTCGACACGGTCAGGCGGTCAGGCATGACTTGTGTCTTCGAAAGGCAGCCGATGAACTGTAGGCTTGTTCAGGAGTACAAAGCGCTGCATGAGCGCTCTTTGCCTCTCCTGAACACCTACAGATTTAGTGCAGCGCTTCACTTGTTAAAGGGGAGGTAAATCTTCTGCGCCCCATGTTGTGTTGATAGACGCGAAGAAAGTGTTTTCTTTGCCACAGACATCGCTTATGCACGTTTAAATGTATTCTGCATGAACAAAGTCCACTACTGTGTCCTCCTTACTTGCCATTACTCGCGCATACAGAGCGCTTGGGGCACATAATGCCCGTTCCAGTCCCAAAATGATGTTTCTGAGGGTTATTTTACGCATCGAAGGCCAGTGCGGGATCGAAGACGCCATTTTGAAAATGATGCAAAATCGTCTGAATCACCTCGGATTGGTGATTCACAGCGCTGCTCAGCGCTGAGTGAATCACGCCCCAAAATTGCTGTTCAGGAGTGAATCACATGCAGCGCTGAGCAGCGTTTTGCAGCGCTGCGCCTCCTGAACAAGCCTGAAGTATCTGTATAAGTTGGCATGGGCGCGTTTGTTTGGCCCAAAAGCTCGAATCGCGAGGGCTAGGCGTTTCCTACGTTCCTCGCTCATAAGGGGCGCGCTTGTTTGGCCCAAAATCTCGAGAGAATCGCGAGGGCTAGGCGTTCCCTACGTTCCTCGCTCATACGGACACACTCGCCGTGAAGGCGGGAGGCCGAGGGAGGTCCAGAGCTCCCTCGATGCTTCCCGCTGCAGAGACCCGGATGAGCCAAAATGGCGGAGACAGTGCGAGTTGGGCTGGTGTTCGGAGACAACAGTGCCTGTAATGTGCTTCTCAGGGTTCGAGAATGGAAAAGTGTACGTACACGGAAGTATTTGCTGTTCGAGTGTTCATTTGTATATCTTGAGGAGTAGGTGTATAGGTTATTTCTGGACATACACTGCCGAATTTTTTTTATCGCTTGCAAACACGCAACACCGTATACGTACGCTCTATGAATTATGTCCCTTGAATTGATCGAAATGAATCGAGGCCTAACATATTCGACAAAATTGTCTACAGTTGAACACGGGTTGCTTTTTTTCGTTGAAAAAGTTCCCGTGCCACTCGATATGCCACCATGGTGTGTTCTATGAAGTGAAAAACTGATGTGATATCTGAATCGTCAGTTATTTCGTCTATCGGCAACTTCTTCACCGACTGGCGCCAGGACGCAGCCATGTTCTTCCGCCTTGTGAGATGATCGGCCGTTTTTCTAGCTGTAGGAGTGTTTCACTCGCCCTCGACTAGCCATTCAGGGAGAATCTCGAGATTTGGGGCCAAACAAACGCGCCTCTTGCCACTCTTCTTCACCCTCCAAGTCATTGCAATGGGCATTGGCACTAACCCTGGCAAAGATTATAGGTTACACAAAGATAGTTCATTAGCTCATTGTTGTGAGGATCGAGACACGTTGCGCCCCAAGCGGCTAGAACTATTGGTGAATCAAGGAAAGTTAATCACACCTCTTAGAGACATGTAAAACTTCTTGTTTATCGACGGTTTCTGATGCGTTCCGATCATGTTTGTGAATAAAGTTACTGTGTAATGTGCAATAAAATGATTTGCTGCAATAATGGGGGTGTTTTGGCTTTGTTTTTTGTAGCAGGCGTTGTGAAATCCAACTCGACCTAGATCTACATGGTATGGTTTGAATGGCGTAGCGTCTGCAGGAAAAGCCGCGAACGGCGCGATCTAAAAATAGATAAGCGAGTGACGTCTACCAACATCCGGGGACATCCCTTAGCGTGCGTTCCCATTGCTGTGCTGCAAGATGGTTCGACACTGCTCCTGGGGAAAATGCAACAGCGATTCAAGATACAAGCACAAAGACCACATGAAAGGAGTATTTTTTATAACGGTGCCCGACCCACTTGTTGAATCGGAGAAATTCAATCGATGGGTGCATTTGTGCGGGCGACTACACTTCAAAGTAAAGCCAAGCAGCTCCTAGGCACGATGGAGACAGTTCATTTGTTCAAAGCATTTCGTTGGTAGCAATGGACCTATAGAAATGAATCCGGATCCACTCCCTGCTCATTACACGGAACAGCAGGTGAGTTTTTATTATGATAGATCGCAATTAGGAGCTCCGCATCACACGGACTGGAAGATTTATCATGCCTCCGTGCCGAACAGAGCGTTTTCGGCGTTCTTTCATTCCTTCAGCTGTTCACAACGCGGACTTAGACTATGGATATAGCTACAGGGTTAAAGAGTAAAGCAACGGATATGCATTATTGCATACATAAGGCTAAGCTACACGAATGATTTCGGTGGGGGTTATATTATATTAATTATTGTGTGATGAGCGGGAGTCTGCGAGAGATCGACCCTACAGTCATGACAAGACGTATATATATATATATATATATATATATATATATATATATACGTATGCCTCTGCAGTTGTGACTGTTCTGTGTTTAATCTGTTTAATTTTAATTGGTATCCACTTCACGTCTTATTCACTAGAAAACTGGACACTCGTCTGAGATCGAGAACACGAAAAAGTATATATAATTCAATAAACAACTTCATGGTGGAATAATAAATAAGTTTAGGGTAATTCACGTGTAAACAAATCGTTTTAGTGTTGTCAATTTTAGCAGCAGTACAGAAATAATTTAATCTATCGTTTTGCCCGGCTTGATAACGCTCTGCACTAAAGACGCGCGTTCCACCATATATAGCTCCCCGCTCACTCTCCACTCCAGAGAGTTTATAGCACTATTACTTGTATTAGAACAAACTCTGCCCTGGAGATACCGGGAGCGAGAATTCATGCGGGTGAGATTCAAATCACCAAGTTGACAAGTACTTAAAGTAGCTTTCAAAAGTGTTGTCCTTACCAGTGAAGGTTAGTACTGCGTATTCAATTAATTTGCAAGTAAATGTATGTGGCTATGAGTGTGTCATGCTCGGTAAATCGTATTTTTGAACTGCATATATATTATATCATGCGTGCCCGTTTTCCAGATCATCCATGCAGTTGATTATTTACACTACTACGCAAGCTGCAAATTTGAATTCACTTCTTCGGTTAACTGAATTGCTAAATTCTATACGAGAAGTATCGGTGATTGCGATGTTGGCTTATTTCAGTGTTATAAGGCTGGAGTTAGTCAACTATGGGATTCCATTGCCGAGAAAAGCACTGAATATGTACGTTGCTCTTGCAAAAACGCAGTTTCAATTAAGTTTTTATTATCACGTACGTCACCAGTGATGCGCACGTGCGTGCGTGACAACCACTCGCACTGGGTAAGATGTCTTTGCGAGGCTTTGTGTGAACAAACGCCATTTGCACACGTCTTCTCCGATCGAATGCTGTCCCCGGAAGTAGTGCCGCCGCCGGAAAGTACCGAACGTGACGTCACGCCGAAGTGAACGTGGGCTTACAGACGCTACGCTATAGACGTTATTCACGCAGCGGCCATTTTGAATCGAAAACGAGACTGGGTAGGTAAATTTAATGGCGGCCAGCGTCTATGGCGAAACCGAAGGCTCATAGACACTGCTGTGTTCCTTATTGCGAGAACGATGATCGGTATGACGAGAACTCCAGACTGTCCTTTTTCAAATTCCCCACAGACAAGAAGCAGAAGAAACTGTGGATCTGGAAGATTTAGATAAGATAGACCGACAGCTGGAACCGACCACCAACCTACGCTCCTTACCTTCGAAAAGTTTTCCAAATTTGAAGGCGCGGTGAGTTGCAGAGAGCGTATGGAGGGAAACATCTGGATGAAAGTTGAAGGATGTGCGCGCGTGAATTGGTGTGTGGTGTCAGTTGTGTCATTTTAGCAAGCGGTGCTGGGACTGTGAGCGGGAGAAAGAAGAAAAAAGTTTGAGACTCGTGTCGTCTGCTTGTGCTCGCGACAAGGTAGCCCTCGCTCTGCTGCAGGCGGCTAAACTGTCGTCTGCTCGCATCTACATTAGGCTTGTTCATAACAACTCAGCGCTGCATGAGCGCTTAATGTTGGCAATTGAGCGCTTCATTGCTCACCTGAACGCCCCAGATTTTGTGCAGCGCTTCACTTGTTAAAGGGGAGGTAAATCTTCTGCGCCCCATGTTGTGTTGATAGACGCGAAGAAAATATTTTCTTTGCCACAGACGTACATCGTTTTTCTTCTTTCTCCCGCTCACAGTCCCAGCACCGCTTGCTAAAATGACACAACTGACACCACACACCAATTCACGCGCGCACATCCTTCAACTTTCATCCAGATGTTTCCCTCCATACGCTATCTGCAACTCACCGCGCCTTCAAATTTGGAAAACTTTTCGAAGGTAAGGAGCGTAGGTTGGTGGTCGGTTCCAGCTGTCGGTCTATCTTATCTAAATCTTCCAGATCCACAGTTTCTTCTGCTTCTTGTCTGTGGGGAATTTGAAAAAGGACAGTCTGGAGTTCTCGTCATACCGATCATCGTTCTCGCAATAAGGAACACAGCAGTGTCTATGAGCCTTCGGTTTCGCCATAGACGCTGGCCGCCATTAAATTTACCTACCCAGTCTCGTTTTCGATTCAAAATGGCCGCTGCGTGAATAACGTCTATGGGAACGATATATTTTTCATTATTATCTAAGAATGCAAGCTTGTTTATCAACGTATACACCCCTGTGGAATATCTTTAGGAAATGCAAAGCAATACATACGTGTCAAGATTTGCGGCCAGAAAATCATTCGATTAAGTGAATTCAGTTGCCGCTTCCGCAAAGATTTATAGTTACAATCAAGCGTGTCCATGTGACCTGCATTTCGATTGTTAAAAAGTAGGACCTTTCAATACCTTTTGATGCATTCGACATACAGCTTTGATAAATTAATGCTGTACATGGCTTACATTTTCTTCGGATGGGTTTCTAGTATCCCAAAATATAGCTTTTTCTGCACGAACTGGAGAGAGCTGCCGCCATTGAATTGTCCAAAGCGTAGACATAAACGCCATATCTACACGAAAGCAGTCCTCTGATTAGTTCCCTGAATAGAATCCTCCAATCAGCAGGCAGCTTTCTTCGCCGTCTTGTCACTAAGCGGTGTGAGTACACTTTCCTTGATTGACCCCTACTCTTGCCGCTAGGTGCAGCGTCTTGTAACTTTATAGAGCAAAAGCTCTGCATGAGCTATCTTTGTGTAACCTATAATCTTTGCCCCTGGGGACTGAAGCCTTGGAAACTATGGGCAATGGGCATTGGCACTACCCCTGGGGACTGAAGCCCTGGAAACTATGGGCATTGGCACTACCCCTGGGGACTGAAGCCCTGGAAACTATGGGCAATGGGCATTGGCACTACCCCTGGGGACTGAAGCCCTGGAAACTATGGGCATTGGCACTACCCCTGGGGACTGAAGCCCTGGAAACTATGGGCATTGGCACTACCCCTGGGGACTGAAGCCCTGGAAACTATGGGCATTGGCACTACCCCTGGGGACTGAAGCCCTGGAAACTATGGGCAATGGGCATTGGCACTACCCCTGGGGACTGAAGCCCTGGAAACTATGGGCATTGGCACTACCCCTGGGGACTGAAGCCCTGGAAACTATGGGCAATGGGCATTGGCACTACCCCTGGGGACTGAAGCCCTGGAAACTATGGGCATTGGCACTACCCCTGGGGACTGAAGCCCTGGAAACTATGGGCATTGGCACTACCCCTGGGGACTGAAGCCCTGGAAACTATGGGCAATGGGCATTGGCACTACCCCTGGGGACTGAAGCCCTGGAAACTATGGGCATTGGCACTACCCCTGGGGACTGAAGCCCTGGAAACTATCGGCATTGGCACTACCCCTGGGGACTGAAGCCCTGGAAACTATGGGCAATGGGCATTGGCACTACCCCTGGGGACTGAAGCCCTGGAAACTATGGGCATTGGCACTACCCCTGGGGACTGAAGCCCTGGAAACTATGGGCATTGGCACTACCCCTGGGGACTGAAGCCCTGGAAACTATGGGCAATGGGCATTGGCACTACCCCTGGGGACTGAAGCCCTGGAAACTATGGGCAATGGGCATTGGCACTACCCCTGGGGACTGAAGCCCTGGAAACTATGGGCATTGGCACTACCCCTGGGGACTGAAGCCCTGGAAACTATGGGCAATGGGCATTGGCACTACCCCTGGGGACTGAAGCCCTGGAAACTATGGGCATTGGCACTACCCCTGGGGACTGAAGCCCTGGAAACTATGGGCATTGGCACTACCCCTGGGGACTGAAGCCCTGGAAACTATGGGCATTGGCACTACCCCTGGGGACTGAAGCCCTGGAAACTATGGCAATGGGCATTGGCACTACCCCTGGGGACTGAAGCCCTGGAAACTATGGGCATTGGCACTACCCCTGGGGACTGAAGCCCTGGAAACTATGGGCATTGGCACTACCCCTGGGGACTGAAGCCCTGGAAACTATGGGCATTGGCACTACCCCTGGGGACTGAAGCCCTGGAAACTATGGGCAATGGGCATTGGCACTACCCCTGGGGACTGAAGCCCTGGAAACTATGGGCATTGGCACTACCCCTGGGGACTGAAGCCCTGGAAACTATGGGCATTGGCACTACCCCTGGGGACTGAAGCCCTGGAAACTATGGGCATTGGCACTACCCCTGGGGACTGAAGCCCTGGAAACTATGGGCAATGGGCATTGGCACTACCCCTGGGGACTGAAGCCCTGGAAACTATGGGCATTGGCACTACCCCTGGGGACTGAAGCCCTGGAAACTATGGGCATTGGCACTACCCCTGGGGACTGAAGCCCTGGAAACTATGGGCATTGGCACTACCCCTGGGGACTGAAGCCCTGGAAACTATGGGCATTGGCACTACCCCTGGGGACTGAAGCCCTGGAAACTATGGGCAATGGGCATTGGCACTACCCCTGGGGACTGAAGCCCTGGAAACTATGGGCATTGGCACTACCCCTGGGGACTGAAGCCCTGGAAACTATGGGCATTGGCACTACCCCTGGGGACTGAAGCCCTGGAAACTATGGGCATTGGCACTACCCCTGGGGACTGAAGCCCTGGAAACTATGGGCATTGGCACTACCCCTGGGGACTGAAGCCCTGGAAACTATGGGCATTGGCACTACCCCTGGGGACTGAAGCCCTGGAAACTATGGGCAATGGGCATTGGCACTACCCCTGGGGACTGAAGCCCTGGAAACTATGGGCATTGGCACTACCCCTGGGGACTGAAGCCCTGGAAACTATGGGCATTGGCACTACCCCTGGGGACTGAAGCCCTGGAAACTATGGGCATTGGCACTACCCCTGGGGACTGAAGCCCTGGAAACTATGGGCATTGGCACTACCCCTGGGGACTGAAGCCCTGGAAACTATGGGCATTGGCACTACCCCTGGGGACTGAAGCCCTGGAAACTATGGGCATTGGCACTACCCCTGGGGACTGAAGCCCTGGAAACTATGGGCATTGGCACTACCCCTGGGGACTGAAGCCCTGGAAACTATGGGCATTGGCACTACCCCTGGGGACTGAAGCCCTGGAAACTATGGGCATTGGCACTACCCCTGGGGACTGAAGCCCTGGAAACTATGGGCATTGGCACTACCCCTGGGGACTGAAGCCCTGGAAACTATGGGCAATGGCATGGCACTACCCCTGGGGACTGAAGCCCTGGAAACTATGGGCATTGGCACTACCCCTGGGGACTGAAGCCCTGGAAACTATGGGCATTGGCACTACCCCTGGGGACTGAAGCCCTGGAAACTATGGGCATTGGCACTACCCCTGGGGACTGAAGCCCTGGAAACTATGGGCATTGGCACTACCCCTGGGGACTGAAGCCCTGGAAACTATGGGCATTGGCACTACCCCTGGGGACTGAAGCCCTGGAAACTATGGGCATTGGCACTACCCCTGGGGACTGAAGCCCTGGAAACTATGGGCATTGGGCATTGGCACTACCCCTGGGGACTGAAGCCCTGGAAACTATGGGCATTGGCACTACCCCTGGGGACTGAAGCCCTGGAAACTATGGGCATTGGCACTACCCCTGGGGACTGAAGCCCTGGAAACTATGGGCATTGGCACTACCCCTGGGGACTGAAGCCCTGGAAACTATGGGCATTGGCACTACCCCTGGGGACTGAAGCCCTGGAAACTATGGGCATTGGCACTACCCCTGGGGACTGAAGCCCTGGAAACTATGGGCATTGGCACTACCCCTGGGGACTGAAGCCCTGGAAACTATGGGCATTGGCACTACCCCTGGGGACTGAAGCCCTGGAAACTATGGGCAATGGGCATTGGCACTACCCCTGGGGACTGAAGCCCTGGAAACTATGGGCATTGGCACTACCCCTGGGGACTGAAGCCCTGGAAACTATGGGCATTGGCACTACCCCTGGGGACTGAAGCCCTGGAAACTATGGGCAATGGGCATTGGCACTACCCCTGGGGACTGAAGCCCTGGAAACTATGGGCATTGGCACTACCCCTGGGGACTGAAGCCCTGGAAACTATGGGCATTGGCACTACCCCTGGGGACTGAAGCCCTGGAAACTATGGGCAATGGGCATTGGCACTACCCCTGGGGACTGAAGCCCTGGAAACTATGGGCATTGGCACTACCCCTGGGGACTGAAGCCCTGGAAACTATGGGCAATGGGCATTGGCACTACCCCTGGGGACTGAAGCCCTGGAAACTATGGGCATTGGCACTACCCCTGGGGACTGAAGCCCTGGAAACTATGGGCATTGGCACTACCCCTGGGGACTGAAGCCCTGGAAACTATGGGCATTGGCACTACCCCTGGGGACTGAAGCCCTGGAAACTATGGGCATTGGCACTACCCCTGGGGACTGAAGCCCTGGAAACTATGGGCATTGGCACTACCCCTGGGGACTGAAGCCCTGGAAACTATGGGCAATGGGCATTGGCACTACCCCTGGGGACTGAAGCCCTGGAAACTATGGGCATTGGCACTACCCCTGGGGACTGAAGCCCTGGAAACTATGGGCATTGGCACTACCCCTGGGGACTGAAGCCCTGGAAACTATGGGCATTGGCACTACCCCTGGGGACTGAAGCCCTGGAAACTAGTGGCAATGGGCATTGGCACTACCCCTGGGGACTGAAGCCCTGGAAACTATGGGCATTGGCACTACCCCTGGGGACTGAAGCCCTGGAAACTATGGGCATTGGCACTACCCCTGGGGACTGAAGCCCTGGAAACTATGGGCATTGGCACTACCCCTGGGGACTGAAGCCCTGGAAACTATGGGCATTGGCACTACCCCTGGGGACTGAAGCCCTGGAAACTATGGGCATTGGCACTACCCCTGGGGACTGAAGCCCTGGAAACTATGGGCATTGGCACTACCCCTGGGGACTGAAGCCCTGGAAACTATGGGCATGGCATTGGCACTACCCCTGGGGACTGAAGCCCTGGAAACTATGGGCATTGGCACTACCCCTGGGGACTGAAGCCCTGGAAACTATGGGCATTGGCACTACCCCTGGGGACTGAAGCCCTGGAAACTATGGGCATTGGCACTACCCCTGGGGACTGAAGCCCTGGAAACTATGGGCATGGGCATTGGCACTACCCCTGGGGACTGAAGCCCTGGAAACTATGGGCATTGGCACTACCCCTGGGGACTGAAGCCCTGGAAACTATGGGCATTGGCACTACCCCTGGGGACTGAAGCCCTGGAAACTATGGGCATTGGCACTACCCCTGGGGACTGAAGCCCTGGAAAGTATGGCATGGGCATTGGCACTACCCCTGGGGACTGAAGCCCTGGAAACTATGGGCATTGGCACTACCCCTGGGGACTGAAGCCCTGGAAACTATGGGCATTGGCACTACCCCTGGGGACTGAAGGCCTGGAAACTATGGGCATTGGCACTACCCCTGGGGACTGAAGGCCTGGAAACTATGGGCATTGGCACTACCCCTGGGTAGGTACTTGCACTAACGTCACAAACGAGGCTGACGAAACCGGGCCAATTATACGCTCAGCTTTTTTCGCGCCGTTTTAGGGGCACCTTACTTCGAAGCGTGGATCTCTGTGTTTATCATCGATAACCCACTCATATTAGGTACCACTGGAAAGCTCTTTAAATTTTCTACGTGAATATAATGTTTTCTTAAACCCTACATCCATTCTCAGTTAATTCTAGCAGTGCAAAGTAGGACCTATTGTGTTTGGCTTGTTAATTTTTTTCCGAGACAGACAACGTGCGTTTTGACGAAGGCTATATTTTATAAATATATTTATGTACATCCTCTGAAAAAATCGTGATTCTATTTTGTGGTACACACAAGTTACAGCTGCCCCAACTTTACCTTTTTTTACATTCATTCTCCGTTAATCCTAGCAGTGCAAAGTAGGACCTATTGTGTTTGGCTTATTAATTTTCTTCCGAGACAGACAACGTGCGTTTTGACGAATGGTATATTTTATAAATAGATTTATGTACATTCTCTGAAAAAATCGTGATTCTATTCTGTGGTACTCACAAGTTACAGCTGCCCCAACTTTACCTTTTATTTCTGCTCTGTCAGTGCCGGAAATTTGCCTTTCGCGTCTTCCGGAAGCTGTCATCTTGACGGCGTCGTTGACGCCGGTAATTTTGAATCTCAACGGCATTAAGTTCATCGGCTTTGCGTGGTTCACATGCGGATCTACTCAATCAAGGTTAGTTTAATCGAGCATATTTCAAAATTGATTCGGATTCTGATTGGAATGGTGGCACCTTCGTGGTGATTTAACGTTTTTATGATAGTCGAAGTTGGTCTTGACTCTTGATTATATAGACTTCCACTCCAGTCGAGATCGACGCTTCCACTTTTTGGCTTTCGCTTTGGCATCATCTTCTTTGTCGCTCTTCGTCTTACTTTTAGACTTGGACTTTGAGAGGACAGAACTTTCCAGTATTCGTCATGACTTCCCCGCTGCTTTTTCCCCCGTCTAGACGAAGCTAAGTCACCTGTTTATTTTTTTAATTAATTATCGTTTTTCAACTTTTTGTGCAAGTAAACCTTTTTTTCCGTTCATTTTTGGTTTCTGTAGGCCGATTTCAAGTATTTAAATCATGATTCCTAGTCCCTAAACTGTAGTGATTTTCACATTTTCTCTGTTCATCCTTGAATGGGGATGACAATGCAACATTATGAATATCTTCAGAAGTGCAAAAGAGCTCTGGGACTTTGTAGAGACATTTCGAAATGAGTTGCAACAACCACTCAAAAATGGGTATATTTTACAGTTATACTTTGATACATCCAAAAATGCAACCCAGACATCAAACAAGCTCCATGAAAAATTTGGACTGTCCAATGATTCAGTATTGAAATTGTCTGTGGTCCGTGTTGTTAATCGTGTACTTAGTTTGAAGAGAGCTTTGTCTAGAAACAGTGCACGTATTGTAGAGTTTCTCAACTCAGATTTTGCCCACAAACATGCCAGTGGTACTGATAGTCAAGCTGTAGAAGAACTAGCTCCGTTAGAACTAGATCAAGGTCTAGATACGTTGGGTCACACACTTGTGGAACCTGACTCGGTATCAGGTATTGAATCAAGACACTCTTGTTCAACCTGCTCTGCTACAAAAAGAAGTTGTTCTGAACGAACTGCTGTCTTGAAGCAGAAATTAGCCAAAGCAAAGAGAGACCTTCAGAACATTGTCAGTTCATACAGTGTGAAGAAGGTCAACCAGACAAAAAAGAGACTTTGCTCACAGCTAGAAAAACTAAAGAGGAAATGTACCAGTTTGAGAAGGGAAAACAAGTCTTTGAAAAAAAAACTAGGTGCCAGGCCACAGGAAGAATTGAGGAGAGAGAATAGAAGTTTGAAAAGAAAGTTAGGTCAGACAGAGGGAAAGTTAGATGAGGAGACACAGGAAAAGAAACTGCTGAAAGGGGAAGTGTGCTCATTGAGAACTGAATTAGAGTCAGTTGCATGTGAACTTGATGTAATTGATCAAGAGACTGAGTGGGATGAGGATCAAAGTTCTCGGGTGATCTCGGACAAGCTGAGGAAGTGCATCTACTTCTGCCTCATTTCTAATGTGCCAATTCAGTCCACAAGTCCACTGATCAAGCACATTGGAGGATGCCTTGGCTCAGATGTGAAGCATTTGCCTCATGCTTCCACTGTAGCACGATGTGCATATGAGCTAGGCATAATCAGTGACATGCAGACGGCAAACTTCATGTTGCAAGCACCCAGTCTAACTTTGGCCTGGGATGCAACAACACTGAAGGGGACACACCTCAACCAAATAGTTGTGACCTCAGAAGAAGGAGCCATGGTTGTGACAACAGATGCTTTGGCAGGTGGTACAGGTGAAGACTATGGGGAACACCTGGTCAACAGTGTGTGCCGTGTTGCTGCTGTGTATGCCTGTTTCCAGAAAACAGACTACACAGGTGTCTTGAACACCCTAGTTTCCAAGTTTCGATGCACAATGAGTGACCGTGCATCAGTGAATCACTGCGCAGCTGTGCGGTTGATGAACCAGCTGCAGATTCAGCTGTTGGAGCTGAATTGCCAGATGCACCCCCTTGAGTGTTTTGCTTCTGCAGCTCGTGAAGTACTACTCACTCATGAAAGAGCTACACGAACCAGCAGGAGCAAGACATTTGGACATGCTGCAGGAGCTGTAAATGTCCTTGCAGCTATCTCCAAACTCAGGTACAAAGATGGAAAGGGAGACCCCTTAGGGTTCAAGGTCTTCCTCAAGGCAGAGAAGATTGATGGAAGACTCCTTGTGAGATATGTTGGCAACCGACTGCATGTTCTCTTCCATCTGGGAGCATCCGTTTTCCACCTGAGGGAAAAACTGCTCATGTACCTGAAGAGATGTAGCCAGCAAGCTCTGAGACTTGCTGTGATTGCAGACCTGTATGATGACCTGATAGTGACTCATCTGCGAGTACTGGGCCTCTTTGGCAAGGTGGTGACAGGCCCCTGGATGACGTTGATGTATGGAGCAGAAACTACCAGAGAGCACATGGGCAAAACTAGGAAAGTTCTTGAGTGTCTGGACTTCCTTGCTGCTGTGAGCAAAGATCCTGACTTGCTCCTGACCAGTCCCACAAATGGGTTTGGTCAGGAACTCCATCACGATGATGTTTTAACATCACTCCGTGCTGAGCCTGCTACTGACTTCTTCAGAGAAGCAGCTGCCCAGGTTGCCTCACATGTGCACGCGAAGCTGGAAAGGCAGCTTTGGAAATACAGAGAAGATCCTGATTACAATCCAGGATCAGAGGAAGTGCAAGCTCAGACATCTTCTGCCTCTGTCCACAATATGGTTTGTGAAAGAGGCCTGGGCATGATGGATTTCTTGTTGAGAAGGTCACCAAACGCCAGTGTAGAAACACTGGATGCCAAAGCAAGAGCAAACCTCAACAAGACCATGGAGTGGCTGGAAGAAAAGGCTGAGCCAGAACTCCATAAGATACTGTTGTTTGCCAGGAAGGAGGGTGCACGTTCAAGGAAGAAAGCTCTGAAAGTCAAAGAGCACCTTGAAAGGAAAATGTTGCAGAGGCAACAGGAAAAGGGACAGGGGAGAGAGATGGTGGCGAGAAGACAGAAAGAAAAGGAGGTTCTGGAGGCTGTGAAGAAGAATGATGTGAGTGAGTTGCTAGATGGAGCTGATCAGGGTTGCAGGGCTTTCGTCAATGCGGTGTTGACAGGACATAGTGGAATATTATTCCAGCATGTGTGGTCAACAAAAGATGGAAAGGATGACTTGTTCCTAGCACGGCTAGGAAAGCCAAAGATGGAAAGGAATGTAAGAAAAGTGTGGATCAGCTACTGGAAGGATGAAGGGGAAGGAGATGCTGTTGACCACTTAATCAGTGTTCACAGTATCATTGCTGATGCACTTCTGGGAGACATATTCTTCTCCTAAAGGATTTGCATACAGCCAGTGCTGCACAGATACCTCCTTCATTAGCTGGATTCCTGTGGTTTCTGGACAGGCCACTAGGTTCTGTCTAGGTCAAGTGTTCCTCCCATTATTCATGACTTGGGCGTGAAAGGTTTCACTTGGGGTGCAGGATTGAATTTAGTTCCCGTGAAGTAGTGTCATTAGGTAACTACTGTCTGTCCAGCTAGGATATTTCAAGTGTGAATGTTTTCTGTTGAATGTGTCCTAATTTCTCTTGGATCGTAGGGTTCATTTGTACCTCTCTGCTTCTACTACTGGCTTTACCCACACATTTAACATCATACACATTTTTCCTTTCATTATTTGTGAACACGTCAGGTTCGAATGTTTGCAGATCTGGACTGTCATGCATGGATGTGGAAGTGTTAAGAACAAGTTGTGTATGTGTGTATGCTGGGGTGCTTGTGCCATTTTCTGTCTTATACCTTTTGTTATTCTTTTACTCCTTTTTGTCTGGTTAAAGACTTTGTGTCTAATTTCATGATGATTAGGGACTGAAAATTTCTTTTCTGGTTACTGTGAGGG